>JAVFBZ010041409.1:0-10613 GCA_032466195.1 Katharina tunicata
TTGTTGTACACAAAGTAATGTTCTTGTTGTTGTTGTACACAAAGTAATTTCACTGATATGACAAACTTTACATTGTCACGGTTTTGGCTAAAAAAGTGGACACTTCAGTTTACCTTGTTCTTGTTACTCTCTTCTAATTTTATCATCTTTTTCTGTAGAAAATTCACCTGGACATCTTTTCTTCCTAGTTTTTGCTTGAGAGCTGAAAGAAGAATAACAGATTATGTACAATGTACATGTAACTTTGTCATTTCACGATAAACTCTTTGCTTGTTTATATGATCTGGGTTTTGCATTGTGTCTTGGGTTATTTCAATCTTAGGACACAGAGCAATGCCCAATGGTGGGGTAAACCGTTTGGGTAAAGGAAACTACCCTAAACAATGCTGGCAACACAGAAGACACCAGTATCTTTACAGGACAGAAAACTGGACACGAGAAGAAATTCGCTTCCTGATGCCCATTTGCTCAGATAGCACTTTTCACAAAGAAGACACCAAGAACAAGACTGCGTAGATTTGAGGACATTTGAGTTCAAATTGCCCGCAAATAGGTTTGGTATGATGGAAGATATAATACAAATTACTTGAAAGCTTTATGAACAATTCACTTGACTGTATATGTTGGAAGAATTAAGGGGTCTTTAGCTGAGGGAGATATTTTCACTAAACTAAAATGTCTAGTCACAGAGGATTGTTCACGTTGCTTTGTTTTCCCCCTCCTATACATGTACATGTATGGTCGACAAACTATATGTCTAACATGTGCTGTACTTCAATGGAGGACCAGTACGCTAATGCTTTACCCACTGATCTAAGGCATGTTCCATGTTACTTTGGTTTGTTTGTGTGATTGGGGTTTTACGCCATACTTAAGGTTATTTTACTCATACGGCGGCCTGCAAGCCTAATGGGTGCCGGAAACCAGTTTAATAGACACTGGCAATGACATGACACCACAACAAATAGGCTTCCTGATGCCTAGTAACTTCCAGTGCACCAGGGCACATGGGGGTCTCACCAAACCACAAGCATCTTGCCTTGGACTTGGCAACTCACTTTAAATTTATGATGGGGGTTCATATTTCCCATTCACATTTCTACAGTTGTAGTGAATCTAGTACTATGTATTTGAGCAACTGGTTAATAAGCAAACAGGTAACTTCTAATTTGCACGTAATAATTCAATTACAAGATGTTATTACTTATTTTGTGGGTGGTTGGGAGGCAGCCCCCTGTGCCCTGGTGCTCTCTAAGCTAAAGGGCATGAGGAAGCCAAATTGTTGCGGTGTCCTGTTTTTTGTCCTGTGAATGTATCATGGCATCTTTTCTGAAATAACATTAAGTAAGGCATAAAACCCTCATCAAACCAAAAACTTTCACAAAAATCAAACACATTGTATTACCGTTGATTTCTGATGTAAGTGTCGTCAAAGCGTATTCCTCGTCGATATTTGATTGCTTGCCGTTCTGTAGAGACAACTGCTCCTGATATTTTTGTTGCAATTCTCCCATCAGTAGCAATTCTTGGTTTAGACGGGCAATCTGGAAAAGATACAGTTATTTTGAATTCATTATTGGACAGTCCATAGGGTTAATATGGGCAAAAGATTTTCACTCTTAGAGCTTGATTTATTTATTTGATTGGCGTTTAACATCATACTTGTGTGTATTTTACTTATATGACAGCTTTGCACTATCGTAGTGTGGTGGTAAACCAGAAGGAGACCTCGTAAAGACCCTCCTTCAGTGATCTCTGCAGCCACTGAAAAACTTGTCTTGTACGACAGTGGTACATGTATGCGAACCTATACCTACCCAACACAAAACCAACAAAGTCACTGCGTGGCCCCTTCTCTCAGACTTTGTATAATTAGCTAAATCAGCCTAAAAATACTGTTAAAGTTCATAGAAATTCAAGTAAAACCCTTCTGTTTTACCTGGTTTTGGAGATCTTTTGCAATTGCAACTTGACAATGTAGAGTTGCCAAATCCCGCTCTGTATTAAATACACGATATTCAGACAACTGCAACATCTACAAAACAAATAAAATAATATTCTAGTTAAAAACACACAGACATTATCCAAGTTAACATTGTTTATCCGTTGCTGTTTGTTTATTGCAGATTTAAGTTTACACGCACAACAGTGCACCATCTCATAAATTAAAAGCAGGTCAGATAATTTACAGAACACAACAATAAATCAGTTTCCTAATGCCCTAAGACCTTCGCTCAGAGAGCACCAGGGCATAGGAAGCTCATGCCAAACACCTGCACAGGAAAATGGAAGCACCACAATACATAAATAACAAACATAATTTTAGGCATGAAGTGTGAAGGACACCACTAATCACACATCGGAAACAAAAAGACATGAAGGGACATGGCCCAGACCAAGAAACAGTAACAAATTGTCTTTATGTGTACCTTAGCTCATGATCAAAGGAAGCCCAGAAGCAAAGGAAGCTCAAAAGCAAAGGAATCCCAAAGGCAAAGGAAGCCCAGAAGCAAAGGAAGCACAGAAGCAAAGGAAGCCCAGAAGCAAAGAAAGCCCAGAAGCAAAGGAAGCTCAAAGACAAAGGAAGCCCAGAAGCAAAAGAAGCCCAGAAGCTCAAAGGCAAAGGAAGCCCAGAAGCAAAGGAAGCTCAAAGGCAAAGGAAGCTCAAAGACAAAGGAAGCTCAAAGGCAAAGGAATCCCAGAAGCAAAGGAAGCCCAGAAGCAAAGGAAGATCAAAGGCAAAGGAAGCCCAGAAGCAAAGGAAGCTCAAAGGCAAAGGAAGCCCAGAAGCAAAGGAAGCCCAGAAGCAAAGGAAGCTCAAAGGCAAAGGAAGCCCAGGTGCAAAGGAAGCCCAGAAGCAAAGGAAGCTCAAAGGCAAAGGAAGCCCAGGAGCAAAGGAAGCTCAGAAGCAAAGGAAGCCCAGAAGCAAAGGAAGCCGAGATCAATCTCCATACATACCCTCAGAGCTTCCGCCTTCTCCACTTTGAGGGTTTCTACCTGGCTCTGTAGCTGAGATACCCGGTACTTCAATTCATCATTGTCCTTTGTTGTAGCACTATAAATAAATAAATAAATAAATAAATTAACAAGCCATCACAAGTGATACGAAGCCCCTTGTAATACGGTCAATCATCTTTATGTGCATTCATTATACTGTGGCAAACTTATAATAGTTGGATTGATTGGTGTTTAATGCCATGCTCAAGGTTATTTCACTTATACTATAGCGTTGTATTTCAACAGTAGACAGCGAATCTTTACACAACCATAAAATGTGAAGTCACTTCTGTGTTTTTACTGTTGGAAAGATAATGTTCCTCCAGTACTAAGTATGACAGCATGAATATAATCTGGAAACATACTGCTCTTAGCACCAGGGCGCAAACTTATTATAAAAACGCCTGTAAGGACCTTGAATTGACCCTATGACCTTGAGCTTGGAACATATTCAAGACATTTTTAAAATGGACATATGTGAAGTTTGACAAAAATCCGCCCATGGACAGAATTGCTGGTGGTGACCCCTTCATTTACAAATTTTAACCTGTATTTAACTTGAATCTTTTCCTACTTCAAATACTATGGATAATTTTTGAAATAATTAATGACAAACAAACCCAAAATTTACTGATAGATTTTAATAAATATTGCCTTATCCAAAATCCCTTGGCACAAATCTAACTTAAGGACAAGGGATAATTTTAACAAGTGTGGATAAACAGACAGACTGTGAGACAGAGAAATAATTTCAAATAAACATAACAGTGCAGAAGTTTGAACAAGGTTTGTTTGATTGGGGTTTTACTCTGTATTGTAAGGTTATTTAACTTATATGACGGTGTGCCAGTCCAATTGGTGAAGGAAACCACCGTAAACGACGCTGGCAGCATTTAGGACCGGACAAATCATTTACATAACATTCACAAAACAGGACACCACAACAAATAGGTATCCTGTGCCCCTTAGCTCAGAGAGCGCCAGGGCAACTGAGGCTCCCACCAAACCACCCGCAGAAGTCTAAGGCATAAATAACTAAGCTACCGGACGAGACTAAAAATTAAAAATGATACAGTAATGGATAAAAAGACTGACAGAGTGTGCAGACACTGAGGCAGAGAAATAATAAAACAGCGTAGAAGTATAATGCACAAAAAATCAACCCATGAAGTTTCAAAATGATTACAAAAGACTTACAAAGAATAAGATGAATAATATTTAACTATTTGAGCAAGGGGACGTTATTATTAGCTGCCGAAGATCATTTTCGATAAAGTCCTCATTGATCATCAAATAAAGATATGTGTTAAGTTCCTTAAGTATTGGGTAATTTGCTTTGAAGTTATTGTGGTAATGGACGGAGGGACTGGCGGGTGGACGGACGGACAGACCTTTGTACATTAAGGCGAGCCTACCTCAGCTGGACTTGTTGTTGATAACAGTCACTTTCCTGAGCTCCTTTCAACCTCTGGTTCTCTTGCTGAAGGAGTTTAAGAGACACTTGAAGGGACTGGATTTCATTCTCCTGCAGGCGCAACTGATCCAACTATGACAAGGGTAACAAAAAGTGTTTTAACATAGAAAATATGGTAGGAGATCAAACAACAATGTAAGTTTAGACAACATGTTGTTATTCAGGCTTCAGTTTCACTGTCATTGATTGGAGTTTTAAGTTGTAATTAAGGTAACTTCACCCATATGATAGGGGCCGCGCCGTGGCTCTGTGGTTGAGCGTTGGACTACGGAGCCCCCTTTCACTGTACCTGGAATAGGTTTTATCCCCCCTGTGGACCTAACATATAAAAGGGATGTTTTCTGGTGGCTGCAGAGTTTGTGGGGTGGTTTTAACGAGGTTTTTTCCCGGTTTTCCACCATACACTGGTAACGTAAATTAATAATCAATAATAAGTCGTCATATAGGTGAAATACTCTTAAGTACGATGTTAAACACCTATCAAACAAACAAACAAACCCATATGATGACCCAATAGGAGAAGGAACCAAGGAAACAACGGCATGAGCAACAAACAAGATTTCAAACAAGTGGACATTCACACACTCACTCAAATTGTCTGAGTGCCTTGATATTAACAAGATTTGTAGTTTGTGTATCAATAGAAAGAATTACTTTGGAATAAAATATGTCCATCGGAACCAGGATGTTTGAGCCAGGAAAACACCTGCCATAATTAGATTCAACGTCAATTTTTACTCAAACTGAAAGGTATCAACAAAGCCTTTGATCCCACCACGGTTTAATAATGACCTTGTATGTAGCGAGTCAACATTTTGAGTATTGTACATGTAAGTGGCAGGGATAATAACAGTTGACTTGGAGTAACGTCGGTAGGCCAAAGTCTGTTCCATATGTGACAGCAAGTTGACACATCCTCATGATAATATTCTGCCAGAGTTTTTAGTTTTTTTATTACAAAACTTCCATTTAACCTACAAATTTGGGAGTGGAATAAACAGAAAGTTTCCAACTTTTACTTCTGGATAAAAATATCTGCAACTTCTGTGGTAACACAAAATACCTAATTTTTGGATGAAAAACTGCAGCAGAAATTTTTTTAGCAGTCCGCAAAAGCAATCCTGACCTGTGAGGAGATCACGCGAGGCCAATGATGTGTTTAATATACACATATAAAGTCAAAAGCTGAATAGCAGCTGCTTAAGTATCTCTATTACGATATTTGATAATTTTTAAATTTAAAGGATGGAAAGTGACAGTGAATTACCTTTACAGAATGGTCACCCCAACGAACGTGATTCAGCTCGTAGGATTTTGAGAAAAAAATATGACATTTGCAAATAGACAAACGCCTATTGTCTGCCCTACATTTAAAGACTCCTCTTCTATATCATATCTTCAAATCTCTTGATAAAGAAAATATTCCATCTTTTAGACAATCGCTGTTGTTCTTGTTGTTCCATATGCCTAATGCCAAATTCAACATGACGACAATCCGTTTTCAAATGTGTTCTTTTGGCCTAAAAGTGCAAGTGCAAGTGCAAGTGCTGCAGGTTGGACTTTTAAACAAGTTGCAATTATGGGCCAGTTTTCTCCAAAAAGGTGAGAAACATTTACCTAGCACATAAATCTAAAAAATTATCAAATAGAGAGATACTTCGAGCACAAGTGCTGGCTATGTCTTTTTTTATATTTTATTTTTTTTATATTTTCTTACGAGTTAAGTGGACACAAAATAATTATTGAATCGCTTGAAACAGACAAACGTTTTCGCATTTTCAGGCAAAGCTCGAGTACGGGTAACATTACTGATTTGTGTTGTTCAACCTGGTCAGCCCTTTTAACTTTATAGGCTAATAACTGATATAATGGCAATACATTTTTTAAATTTCAGTTTTAGCTTTTTACTTAGAACTTTTGGTTCTTCCATCATGGAACATTGCCCTAAGTCCTAAAAAAAAATTATTTAAAGTTTTAAGTAATTTATTGAATATATAAATGTGAATTTGGCACTAAAACCTATTTCTTCAGTAGTTTCAAGTCTGAACTTAATTTAAAACTTTCAAGATTTTGTTTCCAAACTTCTTAACCTTTGCAAAACACATTGTTTGTCAAGGGTCAAGTTTGTTGAGTTTTTAGGGTAAACAAGTGGCACAAAAGGGTTCGTTTGTTTGACTGGGGTATAACGCTGTACTTAACGTTATTTCACAAACCGGCTTCCTGATGACCCTTAACTCAAAGAACAAAACACCATGGCACAGAAGGCTACCACCCGCGGCACTATTTAAATGCAAAACAATATACGTACATAAGTAACATATGGAAAACAATAAACATACGTAAGCAGAATTTTTCTCCTCCAGAGCTATAGAGTGTGTTATTTTAGATAGAAGCCTTCTGTTTCTTTTTGCATGTAGCTCCCGTTTATGTCGTTCATACATAAGTTGATTTTGTATCAACAAGATCTGGCCACGCAAAATGTTGATCTCATCAGCTGGTGGAAGACCTATAAAAAAATATTGTACTTTATTCTTGGGATTTTACGTTACATTAATAATTGGATAGCAGTGCTCGTATCCATAAACCTACTTCAGTACGTCTATATCTTAAGAATTCCTTTGTAAAATTTCAACCTTTTATTTTCTCTTGAAAAAAATTATTTGTTACGTCAATTTAAAGTCTAAATTTAAATTCTTGCAAGTTTTGTACCAAAAAGTAAAGAAAGTAGTATGTTATGTTATTTATGTTAAAAGAGGTACTTTAGTAGCTTTTTGTGAATATTGGCAAAGATCCGTCCAAATAATCTGATAAATTATTCAGACATTTTATATATTTTCAATAAAATGTTTCAGTGCAATTTTTTTTACTTTGCAAAAGCGCCTGTTTATGCTGCAAACCAGAGCCCTGATTTCTTACAGACGGACACGATGACGGCCAAATACACATTTACCTTTTGTACAACTTTACAAGATTTATTTTATAACACTCTGTATTTAGACATGGAATAGTAAAATTTCATTTGATACCCTAAAGGCAATACCTCCAAAGTGGGTCCAGTTGATGGAATCCTGACTTGTAATGGGGATCCGACTGAGCTCTTTAGCATGTACCTCCCCTCCAAGGTGCAAATGCCGATCCAATAATTCCGGCGGCGAAAAAGTACTAAATAATGGTTTCTCATAATCTAAAACAGAAGATGTATTGCATTATCTAATGCATATATTTATTTATGTGCTTGGTTTTCATATCATACTGGAAACGTAACAGGAAAACGTGTAAAGGTCACATTGCCATAGCAGCTTCCCTAATACAGTACAACCACACCAATATACAGTGGTACGTATTGGACAACGGTGGTAACCAACGGCAACGCATCCATGGACCGAGAAAAATGATCGGTTTAGTTTATTAGTTTATTTGACTGAAGTTTAACATCCCACTCAAGGTATTTCATTTATATGGCAACTTCGAGTTGGCAGAGTATGGTGGAAAACATTGAAGATTGTTTGATTGGGGTTTTACACCGTACTCAAGGTTATTTCACTAATATGACGTGCCAGCCCTATTGGTGAAGGAAACCACTGTAAACAATGCTAGCAACCTGCAAGGCAGGCAGGACAAAACATTTACATAACATTAATAAAACAGGACACCACAACAAATCGGCATCCTGTGAAAACACTGAAGAAGACAAGTTTTGATAACATATAAAAGATAGACAGGGTACCAAGAACAATTGTCAGTGAATACAAGATGTCAGTATACTCAAGTGTTTAAACAAGTTCTACTATACAATGTGCAAACCGGCAGGATTTTGTTGCTTCAGCAGCCAGTCAAGTTACATAATATAGAGATAAAATAACTGGAATATTTGCCTACAAACATGAACACTACACCTATTCTTAGTTTTCCGGTGGCTGTGGAGTTCGCGGGGTGGTTTTTACGAGGTTTCTTCCCGGTTTTCCACCATACATGTACACTGGCAACGCAAGTAAATATTCTTCAGATGTTCTGGAGCATATATTGACATGAACTTATTAGCAGAACTGCGCTAGAATACGTCTCTGAGCATCTTTGAATCTGCAGTTTCATGGGCCACCAAGTCCAAGATTTAGGTGGCAGCGCTACGTGTTGGTTAAATCAATATTATTATTGACATAAAAGATCAATGAACAGATTAAAAGCCTATGTAAACATCTTCTCTCTACACGTTGCTACCCTTTCTAATCTAAGATATTGCTGGGTGACACGGTCGATAATGTGATTTAAAATTAACAAGCTAAAATCGAGCTGGCTTACCTGCAGCAGGAATGGTCGTGCTTCGCAGATCTGGCGATTCCACCGCTGTGACGTATCGCCTCTTACACTCCTCACATCGAGTTATTGCAGAATACGGTAAGGAATATTGCATTATTTTATCGAAGGGACGCGGGAGTATGCGCTCAATGTCAGCGTTGTCTTCAATTTCCCGTTGACTCAGAGGAACTGGATTTAGAATAGTGTTTGCTTCATCAGTATTGGGTGACTTCTGGGTATTTTTAATGTTAACGTCGATAGGGTAAACAGGTACGTTATCCGTGGTAGTAGTGGACACTGCTGGTATCGTACTGGACAAAAGGCTATTACCAACATTTGTATTAGCAGAATCAGTTGTATCTAATGAAATTCCCTTGTTACTATGGATACCGTTTAGCGAAGCCTCCAATAACTGCCTGGGTGCCGCTGAGCTGCACCTTAATAGTTGCTCCTGGGGGGCATATTCTTCTTCCAGGTCTGTGTCTGGCTGCGGGCACGATAAAGAACGAGTTCTCCTGCCAGGTCGAGTCGTACTTTCTGACAAAACTTCAACCCTATTGCCGATAGTCAAACTATTAAAACGTATTCTATTTACTTTTCGCATGAACCTTTGCACCGATTCGGCCGTAACTTGCAGATTATTATTAATAGAGTCACTGCTTTCCGACTGAGACATTTTGTGCCTATTATCCTCCTGTATTATCTCCCTTACTTCCTCGTCTGTGTCATCTGCAACACAAAGGCAAAACAAGAACTATTGACACCACTGTTAACAATAAGGCGATTAATTAAAGAAGCTACGGCAGAACAGGGTTTGTTTGATTGGGGTTTTACGCAGTAATAATGGTTAAATCCATATTATGATGGTGTGCTAGCCCTAAGGTACATTGTAGAAGGGAACCACATTCAAGTGATGATCTCCATAGGAAATGTGTTATGATAAACAATGATATGTGCATAATATGCTTCAACAAGAGCAATGTGAAGGTTGCATAATACGCCTGTCCACTATTATCAGTATTATATGACTTGACCATACACAACGGACAGATTCCCGCAAAACAAATTCTTCATAGGATGTAGCTATTGACCAGGCTTGACAAAAGTAGCTACTGACCAGGTTTGATAAAACTTGGACAGCATTTAAGCAAGATATTGAACGGAAAGGAGTCGACCAATTAGATTGCAGTATAGTTATTAGTATGGTACCTAATTATGCACAGATTACGCTCACTGTCAAACTTCATAGCATGTAGCTACTGACCAGGTTTGACAAAAACCAAGACATTGAGCGGAAATGAATTGACCAATCAGATTGCAGTACGGTATCTAATTATGCAAGGATAATGCTCAGCATCAAACTTGACCTTCGTCTTTATGGGTTCTAGCTACTGACCAGGTTCGATAAAAATCTGACAAAATTTAAGGGCGATATTCAAGGGAAAAGAATCAACCAATCAGATTGGAGTATAGTAATTAGTACAGATTACGCTGACCATTGAACTTGACCTTTGGCTTCATAGGATGTGGTTACTTACTAGGCTTCACAAAAATCAGACAACATTTAACCAAGATATTGAGTGGAAATGATTTGACCAATGAGATTGCAGTACAGTATCTAATAATGGAAGGATAACGCTCATTATCGAACTTGACCTTCGTCTTTATAGGATGTAGCTGCTGACTAGGTTTGACAAAAACTGGACAACATTTAAGCAAGATATTGAGTGTAAATGAATTGACCAATCAGATTGCAGTACGGTACCTAATTATGCACGGATTACGCGAACTTGACCTTTGTCTTCATAGGTTGTACACGTATAAAAACAAGGGGCTTGATGAACAA
>JAVFBZ010041420.1:0-10612 GCA_032466195.1 Katharina tunicata
GTAGCTGCATCAGGCGATGAGACTAGAGGCGTAATTGGTACGGGTCACTGAGGTAGCTGTATCCCGTGATGAGACTACAGGCGTTATTGGTACGGGTCACTAAGATAGCTGCATCCCGTGATGACACTAGTGGCGTTATTGGTACCAGTCACTAAGTTAGCTGCATCCCATGATTAGACTAAGGGCGTTATTGGTACGAGTCACTAAAGGTGGCTGCATCCCGTGATAAGACTAGGGGCGTTATTTGTACAAGTCACTAAGGTAGTTGCTTCCCGTGATTAGACTAGTAGCGTTATTGGTGCAAGTCATTAAGGTATCTGTATCCCGTGATTAGACTACAGGCGTTATTGGTACGAGTCACTAAGGTATCTGCATCCCGTGATTAGACTAGAGGCTTTATTATGTATTAATGTATCAGTATCCGCTGGTTAGACTTGTTAGGAGACTAGGTCGAGTGACTATGTATTATTCTAACCAAGTATACCGTTAGATAGTTTCTGAGGAAAATGGTGATATTCTCAGCACAGAAAGATGTAGCCGAGTATTTAAATGCATTTTTCACAGATGTGTCTTCTAAATGGGAATCAGATAACATTTTGGTTGTTTCTAGCGAAAAACTTAAATATTGTTATTACTTTATTATTATTATTATTATTATCGTGGTAAGACCGGACAGAGTATTGGGTCGGGTGACTAAGGTATCATATTGATCAGCAATTTGTTTAATTTATTTTGTTTCATGTTGTTGATGTTAACACATTTTCCCTCTAATTCTATCCTTTTACCCTCTATTTTTACAGTAATATATTGTGTGTCCCGGGCATCAGATAAGCCATGCACGAATAATCTGCTTACTAATACTTTGGTAAATTCCCGCTAATTCACTAAATATCATACAAATGCTTGAAAGATATCAAACTGCAAAAACATGCGAAAAAAGTGTATTTGTTGCCTAGAGTTTACAATGTTTCACACCGATAGTGCCATAAGCAATAATGTATGCGTTCATGTGTGCGAACGCTGAAGATAACGTGAAATTATACCCTCTAGAACTTAAAAGATAAACAGCTGTTTATATAAATTGTATAGAGCTGTTTACAACAATTAAAACAATGATGATCTGTGTGAACATTCCCCGTTCTCGTGTAAGAACTACGTAAAGCAGACATTTTGTGCCAGTTTGTTAATAGTCCCCGAAAGTGTTAAAGTAACATAAGCACTCAAAATGAGGGTTTAACAACAAATTCTGATTGCCTTGGTTTTAACCAACTTTGAAGTTTGTGCACAAACTAAAAGAATTACTTTGAAATGAAAATTACTAAGTTCGTTCAAGGCTAG
This sequence comes from Katharina tunicata, assembly GCA_032466195.1. Lineage (NCBI taxonomy): Eukaryota > Metazoa > Mollusca > Polyplacophora > Chitonida > Mopaliidae > Katharina > Katharina tunicata. Next base: position 1,339 of record JAVFBZ010041420.1, read on the forward strand.
TAATAGCCAGGAGAAATCATGTAATAACTCGAATTCAGCGTAAGGAAGGCCGGCCATTTTTCCTCGTATGTCTCAAGTAAAGCTTTTGTTCTCGCCGGGTTCATGACTTTATATGGAATGAGTTAAGATTTTGAAAAGTGGATGGAGTGGGGGGGGGACTTTTGAGTGCATATGTTACTTTAAGGAAAGACAGAAAAGAGCAATTTGCGAGCTAAGATCGGACTGGTCTGTAGAACGATGCAGGCTATGTACAATGCGCACAGTGTAGCCATGAGTGTTATTCGAAATTAATCAGTTTGCTATTCAGGTTGGCCCTGCCAACTCAAGAATCAGTTTTGAGTAAGAGGAAACAAATTAAAAAAAGGCGAGAACTTCCGAAAAATCGAAACACTTCCGGTTAGGAGGACATATTGAGTCAATTCAAAAACTACCAGAACAAACATTCTAAATATATTGTCAGGCCTATAGTTATCGGTACCGATTTAAGCCTAGGATAATCGTAGCAACATCGTTGTAAAGGTCACGAAAAGGCCCAATTATTGTACATAGTTATGTGAAGCAAATATAAATATGGCAAGACATATTTGTGTTTTTCTTTCTTAGATAGCATGTTAAATATCTGGTTGACAAGCAGGCATTGCTATGATCTCGGATGTAGTATTGTACACGTCGTACTCAACAGCATTTCACTTTAATAATGACTTTGCTATGCCGGTGTATGGTGGAAAGCTAAAAAGCTAATGTTTGCGCTGTTTTCCTCGAATACATTGCAATCCAGAACAATAAATGAATTACATTTATTCATCGCATTCTCTTAAAGTTTGTCTTTTTCATGGCAGGTAGCCCTGTCAGTAATGTACGTACCACATAGCATGCTTCTGTTTACCATATGAGAATCCAGCTAACAGTACCAGCAGGCATTCGTAGACTTCTCCTAATAGATGTTCAGTCAACAATTATAGAATTTAAAAGTGCTTAACCGAATCAAACAAAATATTGTCCAAAAAAAGCAAAACAGATAATCTGAATCTTGTTTTCATTACGAAGTGCTTCTGTTGCAACGCAAACGCCACTAAATTAACTGCATGGCTATGACTTCATAAAGAAGTGCTTTTGTTGAAAGCCAACTAAACTAAATTAACTTTATGGCTTTGACTTCACAAAGAAATGCTTCTGTTGCAAGCAGACGCCACTGGATTGACTGTATGACTTTGACGTCTTAAAGACGTGCTTCTGTTGTAAGCAAACTCTACTAATTAACTGTATGGCGTTGATGTCATAAAAAAGTGCGTCCGTTGTAAGCAAACTCGGCTAAATTAACTGTATGGCTTTGACGTCATACAAAAGTGCTTCTATTGTAAGCAAACTCTACTAAGTTAAATGTATTGCTTTGACTTCACAAAGAAGTGCCTCTGTTGCAAGCAAACGCCACTGAAATGACTTTATGGCTTTGACGTCATAGAGAAGAGCTTCTGTTGCAAGCAAACTCTACTAAATTAACTGTGTGGCTTTGACGTCATAAAGAAGTGCCTTTGTTGCAAACATATGCCACTCAATTGACTGTATGGTTCTGACGTCATAAAGAAGTGCTTCTGTTGTAAGCAAAGGCCACTAAATTAACTGTATGGCTTTGACTTTATAAAGAAGTTCTTCTGTCGTAAGCAAACGCCACTAAATTAACTGTATGGCTTAGACTTCATAAAGAAATACTTCTGTTATAAGAAAACGCTACTTAATTACCTCTATGGCTTTGCCTTCATTATTAAGAGTTTCTGCTGTAAGCAAACGCCACTAGCTTAACTGTATGGCTTTGACTGCATAAAGAAGTTCTTCTGTTGTAAGCAAATGTCACTAAATTAACTGTTTGGCTTAGACTTCATAAAGAAATGCTTCTGTTACAAGCACACGATACTTAATTAAACCTATGGCTTTGACTTCATAAAGAAGAGCTTTTGTTGTGAGCAAACGCCACTAAAGTAACTGCGTAGTTTTGACTTCACAATGAAATGCTTCTGTTGTAAGCAAAGGCCACTAAATTAACTGTATTGCTTAGACTTCATAAAAAAATACTTCACTTGTAAGCAAACTACTAAATTAACTGTATGGTTTTGAAAATTTGCATCATGGACTGATGAGCAGCTGATCATATTTATAAGGTCTACGTTGTTTTCATTATATTAAAATGTTATAAACTGGAACAATTCTAACACATCCTCGTATCTGATACCTTTAAGTTCTGTGAAATTCTGACACAAACATAAATAAAGTAAACATGGCATTCCGTGCACTCAACGCAGGCCTCATGCCGAGATTCGGTACGAGTATCTCTACTACTCACAACGAGCGTTAGGAAATAGGTCCGGTAACAGTTTGAAATTCCTTGAAATTTGCCTTGAACCTTCCTTTTTCGCCATTCTTCACTGATCTTGATTCTCTTTCGTATCTTCAGCAGTGTAAACTAACAATACAAGAAACACGGTGTCACAGGCGCAAACAGAAATATTCACTCTTCCTGTCTTTACTCATTTATTTGCTTACAATTGGGTCATACTCTCGCTTTGGTTCATCTTCCGTTTACCTTATACGACAAACAGTACACTCGCGTGTATTCGCGACCTGTGGTGATCACTTTGACCCAGTTGGTGACGTCAGCCTTCCTGATCAGAAGAGGCTGGTGCACGTGCTGTCTTGGCTACTGCAATCCATCGATCTGGAGTCTGCAAGAATCGCATCGTTTTGAAGACGAAGGGCTGCTGTGAACTGCTAGTTGTTGTTGGAAAAATATTGCAAGTTACTGGTCAACTTGGCTGAGAGAACTTATACTTACATGTCCTTATATATTTTGTATCGAAGCTTATTACGTAGCCCCCCCCCCACCGACCAATTTAGAAATGCATTTTATACAAATTTGAAAAAGCGTGTTAATGATGTGCATGGTGGTGTGCATATCATAAAACCAGTTGTAATTCATTTGTTTCGATATCTTTAAAACAAAGTTTTCTATAAAAACTACATTTCTGGAATACCTAGGTGTGTGCAGAACTATCAAACAGTTTGCAACATCAAATAATAACCTTAAACTAGAGAAATTAGAGCAAACACCTGTTTGGCGTATTCTTTAGAGTGTCTGCTAAGATACAAAAAGGGGTGTTAACATTTCTACCATAGTCAGCAAGGAATTTTCGAAAAAGAAGGCCACATATAAAAGGGGAGGCAACTCTTGGGGCTGTGTTTGACAAAAATGAATGGCAGTTTTTTCACAAAAGTTCAACGAAATATAGAGAAACAAAATTTATTTGGTTTCAGTATAAAATATTAAGGCATATCCTAACGACTAAAGTTACAGTCAATGTTATTGACAGAAACGTAGATAAGCTTTGTATTTTTTGTAAACTTGAACCTGAAACTATAATCCATTTTCTCTGGGAATGTCCATATGTTAGTCAACGGTGGATTAGGTTCGAACAATGGCTGCTAAATGCTAACATTCGTATTTCATTCACAGCTCCGAAAGTTATCTTGGGTCTTTCAGAAAGTCGCAACAGACCCTTAGATTATTTGATAGTGGCAACAAAATTTTATATATACAAGATGAAAGTAAATAACAAGAAACCAGTGTTAAAAGGCTTGCAGTCATATCTCCAACAGCTATATAATCTGGATAAGTACATCCGGTATAAAAATGGGGAATGGCGCATATTTGATAAATACTGGTCTTCTATTCACCTTGTTTTTAATGTATAGTATTTTTTAAAGCAAACCGTTTGGGTGTAATATTGTCAAAACGGATATTTATCTACAGAGTGTTTATATATGTGCATGTATGTGTACAAATATATATTATAAATGTAGAGAAGAAAATGCTGCTTGCCTCAATATATATTTTGTCAAGAGTGATCACACTGGCACAGGGATGTCGACTGATTTAAGTCGATAAATTATCTCATGTTCTGGATCAATTCTCAGAGACATTGTTCTGGATAACCTAAACGCGCATCTCGAGAAAAGGCAATACATGTGACACGTAGATTGTGGGGACAGGTGTGTGGCGAATGTGTAGCACACATATATATAAGGTATGGGTTAAAATAAGCACAACCTGAACAATCTGTTACAAACAGTAACCTTTTTTTAGTATTATTATCAATATTACCATTAATTATGATCATTATTTATTATCATAATTTTTATCACTATTGATACTGTTATTATTATATACTAGTTTAATTATATATTAAATTAACCATTGTTGATGTATCGCTGTAGAGAATGATCTTTTCCATTGACCAATAGAAAAAAAATTACAACAAAAATAAAATAAAACCAGTTGTATTATAATTAACTGTTTCTAAAGTGTTTGGATACGTCTATATTCATTTGTAAAAAAAAAATGATATTAAAAATATTTTCATGCAGCTCAGTGTTCGGAAATAGGATGTGCTCCCTGCCCTCGCGGAACTGTGTTCAGCGCAGATGGCTGCCTAACCTGCATCTGTAGAAAGAAATGCAAAAAGGTGAAGAGATGTAAAGACATTACGCCCCTTAAAATGTTTTAACTTTTCCTTCCACGTGGGACATGACCTAACGCCTTTCTTAAGTTGAATCTGTTATTCCTAAGTGTGTGGATAGTATAACAAAGACATTTATCCATATCACAGACAGATACCCACACAAGGACAGACAGACAGACGACAGTAACGCAACTACGATGTCATATGAGTAGAGGCGGGATACTGATCTTTCCCGACTATACATGTTTATTGTCTATTTGATATTTTCTCAATTTAATGTAAACCTGACATTTTCTAAAATTGACTTGTTCCAGTTTATGCATTCATTCATTCATTCTTCATTTATTCATTCGTTCATTCATTTATACATTCATTCATTCATTCATTCATTCATTCATTCATTCATTCATTCATTCATTAATTCATTTATTCATTCCTTCATTCCTTCATACATTCGTTCATTCTTTCTCCTACTAAAGGAATACTTTCCTTACTTTTATCTTTCTTTAACAGGATACTCACTGCGAGGATGACGAATTCTGTAACGGAAAAGAATGTAAGATGATGAGTAACGACATTGTATCGATTTTGTTAACTTTACAGGGAAGGTTTAATATTCCCCGAACATGTAACTGGAAATGATTCATATCTCCCATACGTGTAACTGGAAAGGTTTCATATATCCCGTTAAAGTACTGGAAGGGTTTCATATCTCACGTACATGTAACTGGAAGGGTTTCATATCTCTCGTACAAGTTACTGGAAAGGTTTCATATATCCCGGCAGTGTAACTGGAAGGGTTTCATATCTCACGTACAAATAACTTAAAAGGTTTCATATATCCCGTCAATGTAACTGGAAGGGTTTCTTATCGCACGCAGAAGTAACTGGGAATGTTTCATATCTCCCGTAAATGTAACCGGAAGGGTTTTATATCTCCTGTCAATGTAACTGGAAGGGTTTCATATCTCACGTACAAGTAACTAGAAAGGTTTCATATATCCCGTCAATGTAACTGGAAGGGTTTCATATCCCCCGTACATGTAACTGAAAGGGTTTTATATCTCCTGTCAATGTAACTGGAAGGGTTTCATATCTCACGTACAAGTAACTAGAAAGGTTTCATATATCCCGTCAATGTAACTGGAAGGGTTTCATATCGCACGTACATGTAACTGAAAGGGTTTCATATCCCACGCACATGTAACTGGAAGGGTTCCATATCTTCCATAAATGTAACTAGAAAAGTTTCATATCTCCCTACATGTTACTGAAAAGGTATATTCGGGGTTTCATCAGGAAATCGTCAGAAGATTTATGATTTTAAAAATTTACATGGAACCAGCGTTTTACATTGTTTTGCCCACCTCGGGTAAGTTTTTAGAGATCGTGGGATAGTTGTCATGCGGTTTCCGTGAGAAAGTTATTGTTGTCATGCGGTTTCCGTGGGATAGTACAAGTATATGTATGTGGTTTCCTTTGTATGATCTTCAGGTTGCCCAAATTGGGTGAAGGCTGCCCGCTGCTCTGACCCGTGTATTAACGTGAACTGTCCACTCTCAAAGACATGCGAGTAAGTTATATTTATATCTGAGATTATAAGATGTAATGTGAAATGCAACAGTCCGTTATCCACGCTGATAAAGTGTATAGAACTATGGCCCCCTCTGGTCAACGGCAGTGCGTTTTCAGCTAACATTCGTGCTGTCATACTTAACGCAATTTAGTTCGTTATTGGGGGTTAATTAGGATTCGAATCCCTAATCCCTCAATTTCAGCTTGGGGTTGGGGATTCGAATATGCAATCCGTCAATTTCAGTTTGGTGTTAGGTATTCGAATATCCAATCCCCAATAACGAACCCAGTGTTGACTTCCGTGCGCTCAATTTAGCTGTGTAGAGTCACTGCCTGTTGGTTGAAGACAATGTTATCATATAAGTAAAACATAGTTGAGCACGTCGTTAACACGAATCAATCAATCGATCGATGTAACAATCAAGCTATGAGGTTTTTCATGTGAACCAATCTGGTTTGTTGAAGTATTCTTACACCGAGCACGACTCTATGTGGAAAACTGTCCTGGACTTGGTCTGGTTCAAAACATTATTCTATTTTCGACATTCAAAGAGAACTAATTGGTGGGACAATGTTCACGAAAATTGAAACAAATAAAAGAAAGATTTTATAAGTTCGCTAACGTTACTTATTAACCAACACGTAAGTTCATAAAACAATTCCTCTTAATAGTTCTTCGCTCAACAATAGAAGCCGTCACAGTGATCTAAGTGAAAATCCCATGGGTAGGACTTTAAAACAAACTTGATATGAACGTCGTTATATGCTTGCATTAACAATTGTTTAAAAATGTTTTAACAACTGAGCATGTTATGCATGCAGTTCGAGATGTTTAACTTTATTGCTATAGTTTGGAAAAAAACATGTTTTAATGGCTTTACCGTATTTGTTTGTTTTCCATTTTAGACGGTTCTGCAACTGCTTTGCGGCGTGTGTCGAACCTGTCCATGACCCTAGAATATCTGCCGAAAGCATGCTTTACTGCTGTAGTCTTCCAAGTATCAAATGTAAACAGGTGTTTCTCTTCTTCTGTGTTGGGAAATGGCTATCTCTGGTCCCAATCTCTGCTGCAGTGTTAGTCAAAAAAAGTATAAACTGGATCATTGTTAAATTAGCCAACGAATATTAATAGTTGCTTTTTTATTATTGCTGTCTCTTTCGCTCAAAATGATATGTCAACCAACTGGAGGAGTGGCCTTGAAAGGTAACTGCATTAAAGAAGCTATGGAAAGGCATTTAATCCACATGTCTTAACTTGATTATCATGGCGAAATATAAACTCAGCGGTTTTCCGTTTTCACACTATTTCAGCTTATAGTTCTTTCATTTAATTTGTGTTTGTTTAAACAATAACCATTATGTGTGTCAAGACACCTTTTCAGTGGAGCCTGGTCTCTCATTGTTGCCTAGCTGTAGCCGAGGATTTAGATTACAGCTTGTTCAAATAAAAATTCGTTCACGAAAATATTTGTGAAAAAGCGATGGGTCATTCGACCAAAACTAGATTTTTCTTTGCGTGTTGTTGGCCAATTGGTTGTGACAATGAGGCAATGGAGACAATAATTGGGAAAGGACCCTTATATCTTTCTTGGCGCTGACTATCGTACTGTCAAAGTTCCCGTCATTATTACATATCGCTTCACCTGTTACAGTGACATCGAAAAGACCGTCATAATGACCAACATCATCCATGATCCGCTAAAACTGTATTACAGCAATGGTTTACCTGCCAACTACTTTGATACTACGCCACCACTGTGATACCTTGTTGTCATCTACCTAGCAGTCTTAGAGAAATCAGCATTGATTTCGCCGCATCTACTTATTATCAAGTCAATTTTATTAAGTCATCAATATTTTGAGTAATATCTCTTACTATGCTGAAACGCAATTGATCAGCCTGTCTTTGTTTTTAATAACGCACGTAGGGGGTCTATCATAGCGCCAAGTTTCATTTCTACATCCGTCCCGTACCACATAATTCATTGAGGGTGGTCTTTAGTGATTTGAAATAATTTCTGCTCAGAGACTGCATTTTGTTTATTTCCATTAGTCGGTCAATAATCCATTGTAACAAGTGTATGGTGGCTATGCTGACCGTCATGCCAAACGACGTGTTGAATTTGTTTAGTAGACTTGGTCAAGCCGTTATACCAATAATTCTGAATCTATCCATAACTTAGCATTATGGTTGCATATCCCACGCTTGTGATGAACCAATTCATTAGACTTTTAATCCTTCTTACACCAGGAAATATTTATATTTGTAAAATATGCATGTTGATAGATGTCGTGTGCTGGATCCGTACATATTAACACACTACGCAAAGCGGTAGATAAACGCTGCCGCATGATTTTCAGGGCAATAATCCTTGTTGTCCGAGGCCGTATCGCTTGATGAGTCAGATGACATGCCATCAACAAGTTCTTGTAAAGCGAGGACGAAGATTTTGTCGTCATTTTTAGAACGGCAGATCAAATACAAAATTGAATGAATGATTGATTGATTGTTTGGTGTGTAACACCGTGCTCATGGGTATTCCACTTATATGACGTCGCTGTATTCCAAAAGTAGACACAACCATAACATGTGTAGTGACCTTGTGTTTTTGTTGTTGGAACATAATGTTCCTCCAGTGCTAAGTATGACAGCATGAATACAATCTGGAAACCTACTGCCCTTAGGCAGAGTGCAAGATGAAGATAACCTTGCTAAAGACATAGACTAAAGTTATTTAATTCACATATTCGCAATATAAAGAGCTGCCTCCAGCAAATGTGTTTTGAGAATAAATCAACCCAGTATTCTGCCTGATCTATATTGCCCTGCAGAAATTATTTGTTAAAATCAAAAAGTTTGTTTACAATTCTATTTCGTTAAACAAAGAGCATATTGTATAAACAAAACTCCCGATATTTACATTATTTCGTTTATTTTGCTCTTTTAGCCGACATCTGCCCCCTAAATCTCAAACATGAATGGGCGTCTTGACTTGAAGGACAAAACAATTACACCGAAAGGCAGCAGGACCAGGATGGTATGGAAGCTCATTGCGGCCATCGAGTTGTCGACGTAGACAACTCGACAACGCGAGATTTAAATTGGATCTCGAGTTGTCGACGACGACAACTCAAGATTCTGATTTAAAATCTCAAGTTGTCAAGTTGTAGACGACGACAACTCGACA
>JAVFBZ010041442.1:0-10612 GCA_032466195.1 Katharina tunicata
AAAAATAAAAATTATTTAAAACGCCCCCCCCCCCCCCCCCCCCCCTTACAATCATTCACCATTTATGGACCGTTGTTTCATATGTTGATGCAATTCATTTTATACAATGCAGTATGTAGGCTTTGATACCCTGTAGATAGACGTACGGTGTCAATATATATTGAAAAGACGTAGCTAATGGCTGACTGGATCGTTTCGGCCTTCAATGGTAAAATAAGGTATCAAAGCACACGGATATCGTGATTCAAAGCCTGTTATTCTGTTTGACCGTAGAACCCGGATCTCTATACAAAGGCTGTTTATATTTTTCAAGAACTCATTTCCATTTAAATAATGTTTGGGAATTTCACAACCTTTTATATCGATCTCTTACGAAGTTGCCTGCTGAAGTCCATTATTCTACGTTGCTTGTTTGGTCATTTGAGTGACAATCCTCATAACACAAGTGTAAAGGAATAGTTAAACACTTCTGTTCTTTTTCTATAAGACATATCATATTTTTGGCGTCGTTTAGAATGTGAACATCAGCAGTATTTTTGCAGGACGAGGCCCTCGGGGGAATCGAACACACAAGGCACCGACTCGCCAGCAGTGAATGTTAGCCACTTCGACCACATCTATTTCTGACTTTCTACTTCTATTTTTCTGGTATAGCACACCTCTGTGTATTTGACACAACTTCCAACCCTAATAGTATTAAATATTTTGTGTGTCGTTTAGAAAGTGTCCATTAACAGTAGGCCCTATTTTCTGTGTTTAGAATAACACTACCAGGGATTGAACAGATTGTAGTTCATAAAATGGTGCAGGCTGAAACTGTGGTGGGAATCAAACCACGAACCCCAGAGTCAGGCACTGAATCGCCAGCAGTACATACAGTCTATCCAAATCCCTCAGCTATCCAGCTTTCTACTAACAGAAGTGTTTGGGTTAACAAGGAAACGGCACAATAATTCCACTCTGACTTTAGTTGATGTTAAATTAAACTGATACCTTAAGCTATTAAACAACTGTGGTTAAAGAGCATTCAGAAGCTTGAAGATGACAATTCAAAAATATCATATGTGTAATGTGAAAAGAAGCTTTTTGAAGCCGATCTTCTTATTATAACTATTTAAGCGATAAACTGTTGTGAGAGAACAGGCTTCAAACAAACACATAAATAAATAAGTGTGGCATTCGTCAAAAGAACAATGTTCAAACACAATTTGACTTTGCTGGACAGCTTACGTGTTTGATCCTCTCTCCATTAGAACATACTTGTATGCTTACATATTTTGTGTCTTTGATTCGGAGTTATATTTTGGCGACATCCCCTCCTTAAACATCATGTGTCATACAACATTTATTGTGTCTATATACTTGTCCTTGTAACAAGCGTTGTATTTTGAATGGAATCTACGTCTACAACCTATAGTATGGCCACCATGTTGGAAGCAATGCGATTATAAATCAACCCTCCTCGGATTGAAATTGTGTTTCCAGACACGTAATGCGTAATAATAATAATAATAATAATAATAATAATAATAATGGTTTTAATTATGAACAGTACATAGGCCCAAATACATGACATTATAACAATTCATCCCTTTGCATGGAGAAAATATTTTTCACAACATAGTTCATACATGTATCTGCATGATTAGACGTGTTCTGCGTTCCAGTGCTGAGTGACAACAGTGATATCACTTGTACATTATGAGAAGACATCAACATAACAAAGCGATGCACAGATCTATTTAACAAAAACTTGTTGTGTACAAGGTCTAGACGTAATACTTCATTAGTTGGACATATCAAAATAAAATGAAATTGGTTTTCTATGGCATTCATAGTACATACTTTACAAAGTCGTAACTCTCTTGGGATGCCGCTAAACCTATCAATATCTACCATTAGTCCAGCTGTTCCCAACTTCAACATTGCTAGTTCTTTCTAAATGTATTAATACTTAGGCTAATTCTTTTACATAAAGCTCACATTCGATGTTTGTTTTGTATTGATTGAAAATATCATATTCTTCTACTGTCAACAATTTGAACAACCAGTTTTGTTTACAGTTATCTTGCAATCTTTCTTTTAACTTTGATAAAGATACTCGTTCATTGCCCACACCTTGGTTAACCCAAGCATATCCAAACCCTAAACTGAATTTCCACTGACGTACGTTACTTGCCCGATTATGCTTACCTTGTTTATCAAGGTTGATCATCATACCATATGCTATCTTAGGATATCTATTATTTGGTAAATTTAATATTTTAAGCCAATACTAAACACACATCAGAGCATGGTACAATATATTGGGTGGCGTCCACATTCACCCAATGCAATAATACTTGGGATAGCTCTACTACGCCCCGATTTTAACCATTGTTTACAAGCTAAATGTTGAACCTGTTCGACTACCTCGTAACGTTTAGTATCCCATAATTCAGCGCCATATGTTAGAATAGGTTAAATTTTTACATCGAATAATTTGAAGAAAGTACCATATAGAATTTCAGTTAAGCCTTTTTTTTGCTTGTGACACTAAATTTGTCACTGATTTACTGTAACTATATCTGGATGAATAAAATATTTCCAAACATTTATATGCAGGTAACACTTCGATACACCTATCAACAATATACCCTTTTTCATTATTTCGTTAACCTCCCACCCCGTCAAAATACAAGTTAACCTCAAGGCCCCACGTATCACAATATGATTTTAGGATGTCCGACTGTTGTGTATGAATAAAGAGCTACGTGATCAGCAAACAGGAGGAGAAAAAGTTTGCAGGATCAGGGAAAAGTTGTACACCATCTTTTCCATTTCGATAAACATTAACACTTAATTCATTTATGAACGGTGAAAATAAAAAGAGGACTTAAGACCAATTCTTGACGGACGCCATTAGAACAGAGAAACATCTCTGTTTATTCATCCCCGTTTCTTACGCATGATTTCACCTCACGATATATACATTTAAGACAATTAAGGATTTTCCCATTAAGCCCATTTTAGAACAGTATAAAAATTAACTTGTTCCTGTTTAAACTGTCAAAAGCTTTTTTAAAACAAATAAAGGCAACGTGAAATTTCCCTTTTTCCTTACTTACGTGTCTTTCTATACATACAATGTGGAAATCTGACCAACAGTAGAATAACCAGCTCTAAATCCCGCCTGCTCTTCTAATATTACTCTATTATTATCAGTCCACTCAGTTGAACGTCTATTAATAATTGTTGTAAATATTTTACAAAAAAATACTCAAAAGAGCTATACCTCGATAATTATTGGGATAATTGGGATAATCGTCATGTTTATAAATGGGGATTATTATACCCTCTTTCAGTTTTCCAGTTTCAAAAATGTGACTAAGCAGTAATTTAATGTAGTCTGTTATATATCTTAGGTACATTTAAAAATTTCACTTATCAACCCGTCTATTTCTGCTGATTTATTTGTCAATCAAATTTAGGTCTATGAATATCAGTATCTTGTTGCTCAGCTTAAAATTTGAAACAGGTAAAACCTCGAATAAAGGAAGAATTCCGTCTGTCTGTTCACATCTTTCGCTTCAAACTATGTTTATCCAGGATTGTATAAAATTTATACCTAAACTGCAAAAGCCTGTGGTAAAATAATACCACTGTGTCTGCATAGGAAACCCATAACAAAGCGTGATAACTAAAATCAGTTATAAAACTTGTCTCGCTGTGGTTATTTTGAACACGAGATTATTTATCAACTTTTAATTAATCGAAATCCAAGTGTCTTTATAATTAATGGTCGAAACTTACTTTATTTAACATGGATTATCTTATCCAGCATCCTTTACTTTAAAACACGCTTTAACACAATTGTACGGAAATCCTATAGTATGCTAAGCTTTCTTAACAGATGGTAACTCTTTCACACGAGACGAGTCTGTAAGCTCGTGGTAAATGTCCATGGTCCGTTTCAATCTAGAATATGCATCCATAATTTGGTCGCGTAACCACAAATTGAAAATGTACAAAAAAGTTCATGAAACGTGTTTGTTTCAAATCTGATGTACCCTGTTCTTCCACAAATAAGGCCGATTTTAATCTTCATAGCTTGTGTGAATGCCCCAAGGCTGCGGATTTACTGTTCATGTACGAATGTACACGTACATTTAAAGGTTGATTCGCCTTAACCTGTGGAACGCGACGCTTGCTGGCAGGGATGTCAAAAGTGCCGTGTAACCGCAAACCGTCATTGATTGGCGAACTAAAAAAAAAAACCAGGATCATTGATCTCTCGTGATTTTGTAATTCATCCAGTTTTCAGGTATAGACTGTCCGAACAGCTCATTATGGGTTTGTCGACGATTACTACAAGGATTCGCTCCCATCACTGAATCAAATTGAATCATAGAAACACACATCACACGGATATTTAGTCACCGGCATTTAAGTTTATTTGTTTATTTCGTTTGTGTGAATATATGGCGACTTTACAAGGCCGGTGAACGGTGGGAAAACGAGAATTAACCTTGTAAAAACCACCCCATGATTCCGGCAACTCCCTGAAATGTGCACGCAGTACATCGACGAGACTCAGCAGCGCAATCAACGCACTATCGAGTCGTGAGACAGAAAATGTATGATCCATTGTGTGGAAGAGACAGCTAAGAAAACAAAACTTAACAAAGTTAAGGAAGTAAACTGAGGTCTCGATCTAGTACAGCTACTTTCCAGCTTGACTAGCATTTATCGTATCGCACTGACCTTGTTTGTGAGTTAATTCCAAATGAAAGGTATTGAACTTGTTTAACAGCCGCTAACTTAATTGTTGTCCCTTGTGCCCTGCTTGTATATGTAAATGTAGTGGAAGGGGTGAGTGAGCCTTGTTAGTTGCCGCTATAGGGCATGTTCACACTTGCTGTTTACAGTGAGATACATTGAGCGCTGCCACCAATTGTTTGTCACACCACCCCGGCACACCATCGAATGACGTCGACAATTTGAACAGTCTCCATCATAGCAGCGGATTGTTGCCTCCAGTAGCTTAGGCAGAGTAGCTCTGATCTTTGGTAAGTTTCCACTGTGTAGTTTCATAAGTTCCTTAAAGGCAAGGCTACACCTAGCCTTCACATCTTGACTCCTGGTACTCTGAGAGCTAAGTGGCGTCAGGAAGGCCAACTGTTTTCTTGTCATCTTTTTAGTACAATGTTCATCTTGGAGTTCCTTGGAGTGTGCTTTTTTCTCACCCACGCCGCCATTTGAGTGAACTTACCAGACGTACTAAATACAGTCAATAAATAGATCAGTAATCAAGCATGGGCGCCTGAGAAGAAACTAATCTTTGTGACAGATGACCAGGTCTGAAAATACTTTTTAATATAAAGTTAATGAACATAGATATACATCATTTCTGTGCTGTACGAAATTATTTAAAGTCGCGCCAAAAACAAATGGGAGAGGAAGGAACTTTCCTTCCCAGCGAACTAACTTTCTATTAAACGAACTGCGGTGTGACTGGCGTGGTGTAGCTATGTTTGTGTCTGTTTACGGTAATACAGGCTCACAAACTTTGATGTAATTATGTCTTTGTAATTACATATATATCTACCATGTAGAAGGCGTTCTAACTATATAACGACAGTGTAAATAGGTGCCTTCTAAACGACACAGCAATTTTGTATTATAGAGAGAAAGAAAGCTTACCTCCACTCGGGTTCGAAGCCGGGACTGGCTGACAAGCACGGTCACATGGCTTGCATGTGTTGGATTGTAAAAAAAAAATTGTTAAGTGTTTATAATGTTTGCGATAAACACACGATCGAGAAAAATGAAAAAAAAGTAAAGAAATCGATTTTAGGATAAAAAATGTAATTGTCTCTACCTCATTATATTATAGATATACACAGGTTCTGAAACAGAACGCCCAAATCAATAGGGTACCTCTCCACTACAAACGCATTTTCCAAATTTTCACAATCGGAAATAAATCTGCCCCTTTTCACGCCACTTTGGTGTATTTGCAGGTGAATTGGTATAAAATGTGATTTTTTTGTGTGCAACTTTATGTAGTTTGAATACTTGAAATGTGGACGTTGTACAGGCGATTTCGTAAGGAAAATAGATGCAGCTGTTTATTTGGAAAATGCGTTTGGAGTGAAGAGGTGCACTAGAGGCTTGGGCGTTGTGTTTCAGAATATAATGAGGTAGGAACAAATTAATTTTTTATAATAAAATCGATTTCTTTACTTTTTTTTCTCACTTTTCTCGATTGTGTGTCTGTTGCAAATGTTTTATTTACTATATATCCAACACACACAAGCCAGGTGACTGTGCTTGGCAATGCCCCTTGATGTCAACCAACTGAGCTATACATGAAGACTCATGATAGAATTTCCACTGATTTTCATTTAAGTAAAGGGTGCTAATCTTTATCTGTATAGGGAAGCTCTGGCACATTGACACTGTAGTAGCGTCTTTTTTATGTTGAGGCTACCCTCAAATGTTATAAATTTGGAGAAATAAATCGTGCATGCCTCCACCGGTAATCGAATACATCTGTGTAAATGTTTGTTGGTCTGGCTTAATGTCGTGGTAAGAGAAAAAGGTTGACACACAGTGTTCATCAGATTCACTTTATATGTTTTAAATATATTGCGGCAAGAATTTTGGACAAAGAAAATAAATCCACGCTTTCTGATTGGACAAAGTAAAGCATACATACGGGTAGTTTTTATACAAAAGCACGTGGGCTTGTTTATTGAAGGGTTGATAGTTCCTGTTGGTATACAAGAGCTCAAACCACTGTACGACAGTCAATCAACCCAGCCGTGGTTGAAACTTTTCCTTTTTAATTATGAGGTCATTTCTATATTTATTATTTCGGTCTGTAATGTGGCCGGTTAAAATAGCTTTTTCTGTGATATTCCTTATATTGGTAACCTCGACCGACGCGTTATCAATATCTGGGTAAGTTAGCTTCATGTTTTAAAGAACTGTTTTTACTTTAATCTTTTTTTTTAACCTATATATACAAAAATTAATATCTGCAATGAAAATCGTTATATTTACACTTTTACAAGGCTTTTTTATTTTATTTACAGCGTCTTTAAAAAAATTAAGAAAAAGAAACTTTGTTACGCGGACATTTGAACAAGTGATTTTTCAATGTCGTTCTGTCTATCGTATGTTTGCGGTATTATTTATAGTCACTAGTTCTATACGTCCTTTATACTGGAATTATTATACCAGACTATTACACATGAGCTCTTATTTAAACTTAATAAGAAGTACGCCATGACTATGTAGGTTAATGTCACATGACTTATAAGTGTTAGATAGTAAATAATATATGTTATTTAAAATTGATCGTTTTTGTTTGATTATAATACTTGTAACACAATCGAGAAAAAAACAATTTAATAAATAAGTTTAAAAAATAAATTGGATTTGTCTCTGCCTTGTGGATATTATCAGAAGGTTATTATACTGCTGCTATTATATATATACACAGGTTCTCAAAGACAAAACCTTAATCACTTGGGCACCTGTCCTCTCAGAAAGGCAGCTCCAAACTAATGTTCTTGGTGGCATCGCATTTACATCGTTCACATTTCACGTATTCAAACTATATAAACTGTTTTTTTTCTTATATGATCACAATTGTATTGATTTAGATAAACAACTTATTTCTTAAATTTGAAGTTTGTGTGAAATTTTCTTTTGAACAGATCTTCTGTGAAGCGTGAATTCAAATGTTTAATTTATTTTAGGCGAAATGTTTGTTCAGATAGTCGGGTAGAAGGTTACCCGGTACAGGAGAGATACACAACCAAATGCGGCTTCTCGGGATGGAGAAGGTGTACGAGGCACAGGTACAACTATACGTGCACAAAGTCACATACGCACCCAAAATTAGGATTTTTCAACTAATTCCGTTTGCCTTGATTTTTACAAGATTTGATGTTTGCTAAAAAAATCTTACTTTTACCAGGTTTTTAAGCTCTTTAGCTTCAAGTTTGGGGGTAGAATTAACGGAATACCTCAAACTTTTACTTTTTGATGAAAATATATATAATTCATGTGATTCTGTGTAAACCCAAAATACAGAATATTTGGGTGCGTATGTGACTTTAAAGCTTACTTTCAACAAATTAACCTGTTAATTATGGTCAACCAATCAATCAATTAATCAATCAACCAACCAACCAACCAACCAACCAACCAACCAACCAACCAACCAACCAACCAACCAACCAACCAACCAGCCAGCCAACCAACCAACCAACCAACCAACCAACCAACCAACCAACCAACTAATCAACCAAACAACCAATCAACCAATCAATCAATCAATCAGTCAGTCCACCGATTATTTTCAGGACAAGTACCCGTTTACAGGATTGCGAGGGATTATCGATGTTGTACTAGCTGGGAGAGTTTGGATAATGTGCATTGTGACAAAGGTGAGACAAGCAAAATATTTAAAGTAATTTTTGACATTTTAACTCATCTGTACTTTCACAGCAATTGTTTTTTGCTAAGCGACATTGCGACAATGTGTTTAAGAAGTATTTGAAACTTAAGATGAGTAAAAATTTGGAGTAACTTTGGACCTAATTAACCGAACCCAACCTCATTGCATGAGCTTGTGGCTACTTTACATAATCTATAAGCCAGTTACTGAGATTTTTTTAAGTCAAGGTTTCTTATATGATTTTTATTCAATGTAAGGCGAAATTTAATTAATGATGTTTTGTACACTAAAATTCGAAAAATGCGTTGGACATAACTTTAGAGTCACATAAGCACTCAAAAAATAGGTATTTAGGCCTTGTCACAGAATCGTATGAGTTATAGATATTTTTCTCAAGAAGCAAAAATTAAAGGCTTTTCTTTAATCTGTGAGAATATTATTATTAGGTGCTGTCAATCAACGCAAACGGAGCATGCGCACATAAATCGGATAACTCCGTATGTAAACAAACATGGCTGACAACACGCGGAAAAGAATTATGCGGTCATCGGTTCAGTACGCAAAGCGATAGATTTCAGCAAATTGCCCGTTGTTACCTTTCTGTCAAAAGCAATGTGTTTACCTACCTCGCTAACAATTTTTGTTTTGACCGGAACTTTCCGAACGAAAGCCATAGCGCTTCGGATCCTTTCGGTTGAATATTAATGAGGTAAAATGGCCCGCCATCTTTTTGTTGAATTCGAATTATTTTTCCACGCTCGTACAAGGTTTGTACTCACAGAATCATTTTTATTTCAAAAATATTGTTTTAATTGTCGAACCAACATTAAAACTTAGTAAAATCATGGTAATCTGAATTTGTTGAAAAACGTTTACTTTGGGTGCGTATGTGACTTTAACTACCTAGGATATTTACTTTTTAACGGCATTATTCGCATTACGCAATATTCTAACGGAATCAAATCTCGGTAGATATTTATTGAAGGTAGCATTATAATATTGAGTCGTTGGATGCGCTCCGTTAAAACATTGTGCAGCTGGCTTCCGGAGAGTGAACTTGTGGTCGCAAGAAAAGACAGAGGAAAGAACGTGTATTTTTTAATGTGTTGAACTCCACTGGGAACTGCCAGCTCTTTGGAAAGCAAAATATTCATGGCAAAAGTTCGTAGAATGCCAATTCGGGGAAAATTTGTTTAATCTTGTTGCTCGTTTGTACAAAGTTCCTCCACAGATTGTCATGACCAAAATTGCTTCGTTCTTTTTCTGGACCCATTTCCTTTTCTTACTCTTCTAATTGGCGAATGTCAATGCTGGAGCAATATGCCATCACGGGTTCATTTTTATCGACTGGTATGAATATTGCACAATTTAATTGTGCCATTGGTGGCCAACATAAATTTCATCAATATCATCGTATCATTATTATTGTCAATGATTTTGGGCGTGTATAGACCGCTTTAGAAACATCCTTCTGAATTATAATTTGAGTTTCTTAAATATTTTCGGTACAACGTTATATTGTCATCACTGTTTTATACAGCCGTTTGCTTTGGTCAGTCGGCGGGAGTTTGCTCAAATGGAGGAACATGTGTTCGACCCAACGTGTGTAGCTGTAGGACGGGCTACGCAACTCCTAGATATTCTGGTCAGTAATACTATTTTATCAAAAGTTGACAAAATTATGTTATCTATACTTAATGATTTCTAATAATTTACAATCAGGTTCTAAATGTCAACTATTAAGGATACCATCTAAATATGCTTAAAAAATAATAACTACGGTGAGCCAAAATCTGATAATAAATTAAAACCAAACAAAACAAACAAAAAGAAAACCAGAAGCTCCAAACAGTAATTTCGTATGGATATAGACTGTCGAATATTAACATTTTGGATTGTGTGTTTAAAAAAAAACATATTTAAGATTAGTAAATAAAACTTTCAAGAAATATCCCCTAAAAACTTTTGTAGCATATCTAGATCGTTTAGAATGTTTATGGCGGTTAGGCTATACATCCCAGAAGAATGAAGTAGGTTTCGGCCAACCATTTTATCAAGATTCCGCGGGGATCTTACACAACTTTACATGTTGTCATAATACATGCTTATGAAATAATCATAAACTGTGTTATTGTTGCAATCATACTGAATTTGCTAGAA
>JAVFBZ010041453.1:0-10612 GCA_032466195.1 Katharina tunicata
GACGAAGAAAGCCCTCCCTGGTATGTAATTGTCTAGCTTACATCTAGTCTTCATATATTTTGAAGACCTGTCTGACAATATTACAGACAGACAAGCAAAATTTTCTTTCTCTACATAAAGCTATATATAATCGCCTCATTTATTCAGTTAGGAACCTTATACTTAAGAACCGATTATGTTTCGCCACTGTCCACTACATTTTATCCATGTGTTTTAATTGAACAGCATAAAGTGAAGTCTTGTCTGTTTACACACCTTGTAATACTTCTATGTTTTCTAAACAGCAAACACATTTGTAGATAATATGTACTTAAAAACGACTCCGTTTCAGTGTCCTGGTGTCAGTACTTACATTGTAGTAAGATTTGCAGTCTGTACCTGGATAACAGTCCGGTAATTCTGCCTCGGGCTTTTTAAGCTCAGTTGTTTAGAGAGCTACTGCTCGTCACGTATTTTTAGAACATAAAATGTTGTTCAATCTTTTTTTGAAGTCCTAAGTTTTCTTTTGTAAATGATAACTGCTGTGATAAATATTCCTGTTGAATACTTTTCGCAATAATTATCTGTGTACCAGAATGTTTGTTTCTGCTAGTTTATTGTATGGCACCAGTATGGTCCACTGTGTCTATTTGTTTTGTTCTCACATTCACAATTTAGTCCCAGAGTATTGACATGTTGTCTGTCTTTTTGCTTGAGCCAGAGTTAGTACATTTTGAAAGCGTTTAAAGTGCAATGTGTAAATGTTTGCGTTAGTCAGATATCAGTGTTTCCTTATCATTAATCTTCTCCATTTTGTTATGTTTTTGAATCTATAATTGTGTACAAAAGTAATTTATTATTATGTTTTTGTCGTGTGTTTTGGTATGTTTTGTAGATTGTTACTCTACAGATTATGTTTTGTGATAACAGTTGATAAGTTATTCTGATAATGCATATTGTAAAATATTACATAGTTTTGATATATGTCATTCTATTGAATAATGATTTAAATAAGTAAGTATGCCAAAGTATTCCTGTTTCCTAATCTTACTGCCATTGTGATAGGGCCGCGAGGTGTCTCAGTTGGTTGAGTATTGGACTTCTGAGCCCTTGACTGTAGCCGGCATAGGTTCGAGACACTTGTCGGCCTTAAGTATATAGGTGAAATTTTCTGCTGGCTGCGGAGATCGCGCAAAGTGTTTTACCATTTTTTTCCCGCTTTTCCACCATACACCGGCAGCGCAAAGTGTTTTACCATTTTTTTTCCCGCTTCTCCACCATACACCGGCAACGCAAAGTCTTTATATAAGTAATAAACTATTGAGTACGACTTTAAACACGAAATCAAAGAAAGTTCCTGTAACAGTTTTAATAATACTTAAATATAGGTTTACACAATGTTGATATCACATGTATTAGCTTTTGTCAGCATTGAGAAGAGATAAGTCATCAAACAGTATCTATTCAGTGAAGCTCACAGAATTCCTTTCAGTTAATTGCTTTAGGACTACAATTTTCCACATGGACTGATTGTTGATTCTGTTCGCTTAAACATTTGGCTAACAATGGGTTTTCGGTCTAGCCGCATTTATTTTTTGTTTATCTCAAGAATCTGTATAACGGTGCATTGAACTTTAGAATACTGATTATGTTGGCTGTACGTATTTATACTTCGTAAATGGTTTCAATGTGAAATAGTGCGCACTATCTGGTACAGTTCGTCAGTTGCCCAATTAAAACATTGTTAGAGCCATTTAAATTCTGTGGCATTATTTCAATGGAGGCGTGATGCCAACCATTCTTAATTTGAATAAGAGTCAACCGAAATCTTGGCCTTACAAATAAGCTTTCTGATGGTTCTTTGTTTAGATTACCAGGGCAGAGGAGGCTCCCAACCAACCATTCGCCTGAAATAAGAAGAAATCACAATGTGTTCGAAACTGTCAAATATGAGAAGCCGTGTTCCGCCTTGATATCCATTCACGTGGGTCGATTGTTTTCTATTTACCCCTTATAGGTTAAATTACCCTGGTTTTTAAGTACATACTCTTTTGCCTGCGGCTGCAAAGGTCAGGGGTTGGGATGTGAAGGGGTTTAATTATGTTTTGTTCGCTTAAACGTTTGGGTAACAATGTGTTTTTGATTAAGTCGCATTGAACTTTAGAATACCGGTACTCTTTATGTTGGCTTCGTGTACGTATTTATACTTCGTAAATGGTTTCAATATAAAATAGTGCTGACTCTCTGGTACAGTTTCTCAGTTGCTTATTTAAAGTAGTGTTAATGCCACTTTAATTCTGTTGGATTATTTTAATGCCAACAATTCTTAATTTGAAATCTTGCTCTTACAAATATCTCTGATGCTTCTTAGCTTAGTACCAGGCCACAGGACATTCCTATCCAACCATTCGCGTCTGAAATAAGAAGAAATAACATTTTTTTCACAACACTAACATATGAGACGCCGTGTTCAGTTTTGATACCCAATCACTTGGATCGATCAGTTTCCATTTACCAGTTATGGGTTCAATTGCCCTACTCCATAAGTACATAGTAGAAGTTGCCTGCAGCTGCGATGATCGGCGGTAGGGTTGTGGAGGGGGGAAGGGGGTTACCTCGTTTTCACTAATACACGAGGAATGCAAGATGAGATATGCAAGAAATACCCTTAAGTTCTACGTTGAACACCAATCAAATAAACAGGTATATAGTCCAACCAGTTTTTGTATAAAACTTAGTCAATAAAAAAGATGCAAGTTTATACATTTTTGTCGTTAATTTATGAATTATATTGTAGCTGCTTTGTGATGTCATTTTGTCGGTGTGATAGGCATCGAACCCCAACATATATATAAATAATTCAATGCAAGGGTTATATTTAACATTTATTGTAAAAGTCATAGTATACGATTTTCATGCACTTTAGCCAACCTGATTTTGTGTCAAACGAACGTGGAGTTTATAATTCATGGTTTATCCAATTCTTGGTGCTATATTTTCGACCCAAACCAAATCAATGAGTAAAATACCCGTGGGGTGTTTGTCTGAAGCAGAGCACCGAGATGCATTGTCTTAAAATTGTATGCTGAAGGCAATGGCATGGTTGGACCTGAAAATGATGGATTATTGTACTCTTCGCCTGATTTAATTTTCTCGATTGAATTGCCCGCACAAAGATGATATGTTGTCAAGAGGGAAACAAACACAGAAGGTAACAGTTCATAGTAAAAGTCCACCTATTTCGTAGTTGCGACCCAACAGTGACATCATAAATAGCACATGTCATTATTATGCAAATAGTGAGGTCACCAAGGTCAATACGATGAAAATAAAACATAATATTCATCTGTCAAGTATATACACACATACATTCGACTTGAACAGCATCAGGTAGACACTATTAGGTTTGTACATTTCTCCCACACCTGTTTGATATAGGTATACACAAAATATTGCGATGCATTTGTTCAACACATAACCATACTTGTGCTAATTGAACAGCCTCAGCAGACACATGCCTGTTTACATTTTCTCCCGCACTTTCGTCTTAATTATTGTTGAATACCACAGTTTCTTTATTCTTGGATCAGATGGTTTGTGCCATGGTTCCGGTTTCATAAGCCGAAGTTACACGGGCATTGAAAAGGTGAACTAATCTGAGCCGGCTCTGATCCGTTACAGAGCCGGCTTTTTTGTGTGCAATTTTCATGTTTTATTTAGTTTTAGTTCATGGAGGTTTGCAGCACTTTTGGCAACCCTGCCAGCAAGCGTCGCAGGAACATTGACACACTGCCAGTGAGCTTGAGCTAGGGGCTACACAATGGAAAAACGTATCGGCATTCCAAGAACGCCACCTGTAGGTGAACAAAACTGATGTGGATTATTGTTTACCTATCAAATTTGGTGGGTTAAAAAAGCCGGACTATTCTAATCCGGATCAGATTTTCCATCTTTTTCTGCCATGTAAACGCAAACCTTAATCTGATCTGGGTCAGAGCCAATTTTTGGCCGTGTAACCGTGGCTACCAGCGTTAAAAGCATTGTGTCGCCACGACTGGTGCGCGTTTGAAACGTCGCAAAGCCTTTGTGAAACTTTCCCCAGAATGCGAGAGAATCAGTTAAATCTGACACAGATAATGTTTTTGGTACTTTGTAACGAAATAACATTTCAAAGGATATCCACATTTCGTATTTTATGCCGCATTGTAGAAGTCCATTTGAAGTGCACTAAAATACACCTATCAGGGTTGAAATTGAAATTGTTAATATTATTCTTTTATAGCTATGTCTTCGGACATGATATATGGCTTTAGGTTGTTATCAATACACTGGCTAGAATAAAATGCTTTCTGGGCTGACTGCTCGTGGATACACTTTGATCGCCAAAACATCTTTGTAACAATGTGTTCAAGGTTTGGTGGCATTTCCCCCCACATAATCTGTCAAATGACTGAGTGACCTGGAAAAGACACATTATTTGCGGCTTCATAATTATGAATAAGCCAACTTTTACTTTAAATGATGGTTTAGGTATAAAAACCTGCGAACCTCTTTGTCCAGTATCTCAGTTGACAAGTAAGGGATATCGACATTCTTTGTACCACAAATGAAAAAAAACAAAACATACAAAAATGTTGAACTGAAATTAAGGTTGATGTGGCTCAACTTTTGTTCATCACTTCTATTAGCCACATTTGTAATTATGCGTATTAGAGAAACATGAACCTTGCTCTTATCGTAAATGACGTATGTTACTGGGCTGACGTACCGAGTTTAATATATCCTTTGTCTTAAATAGGAAGAAAGCATAAGAATTGTTATCTTCAAATTAGACATCTCTCTATAAAGTTAAATATTTTATGTTTTAGAATTATCCTTAGCATGTGACTGCAAAACGATCTCATGAAGTACAATGATAAACAAGGTTTGTTTAATATGAGTGGTCGCGCCGTTTGCCCAATTGGTTGATTATAGGCTGCGGAGTCAGCTTCAGCACCTGAGAGTGATAGTTTCGAACCCCCTTAATAATATGTAATGGAAATTTCCGGTGGCTGTGAAATTGCTAAACGGGTGGTGGTGGTTGGTACGAGGTATATATATCTACCCCCTTTGTAATGAAGCCTCAGCAGTGCAAAGTCTTCATGCACTCCTGGAATATTCCTGAGTACGGCGATAAGTAGCAATACAAAAAATACACACATAAGTCAAGAATATTATGTTATTTTATACATTACAGTGTTTAATTTTTAATTATGTATGATGTGGCTACCGTGTGGTTGCATTTGGGTGTCGCATAAACCAATCCTAAAATACAATTAATGTAGAAATAATTTAGTTTCAGTTTTTCAGTTGTACTTCTACTGGCTAATAACACCATAAGACCTGACTGCACTTTAATCAACCAGAGTAAGGTCAGTAAACCTTGTGGTTGTATATTATTCATGGATTGTCTAATTCGTGAGGCTCTATTTTCAAAGCAATCTCATCAATGATTAAAGAGGCCAGAGGAGTATATGTCTGAGTCAGTTTGCATACGCACAACTATATATATATTTTGGTATAAATGTAGAGAAAGACAATTTTGCTTGCCTCCACCATCTATATTTATATATATGTCGGTTGGAGCGTTGGCCCTGCTGGCCATAGCCCCGAGTTCGAATCCCGGTGGAGGCAGGCAAAGTTTTCTTCCTCTACATTTATGCAGAAGTATATATATATATAGCCAGAGACCCGAGTTCGAATCTCGGCCGAGGCAAGCAAAATTTTCTTTCTCTACATTTATACAAAAATATATAAACGTGCATATCAATCTTATGCTTTGCCTTAAAACTGCGACGAGTTTTAAATAGCAATTATCATCTTCAGGTCAGTTTACCTGTTAATCATCTGTGATCACTAAGCTACGTGTAATTGCCTTAGATTGTTTGCATCAAAAGTTTTATTACTTGACGGATCCGATGAAGTAAAATCCTCCAGCTGTTCACAAACAGGAAAACAAACAAAAATCATACCATCAAAAATAACCAATACGGGCGATATTTCACAAAAGAAAAATCCAACATAAAAAAGTTATTAACAACTTTATAATACGTTTCAATGAGATAAAATACTTTTATTATTGACAAATGGTAAGATACAGTTATTAATTATCAAAGAAATTGAAAAAGGAGAAAAAGTAGATCAGAGAAGAAGGTATGACTGTTATTAAATAATTATTGCTTTGACCCAATACAGTAATAATCGAGAAGTAAACATTAACACAAAGTCATACAGAGCCCATCGAGTTGTTGCTTTTACATTTTCGTAGGAATTCTGGTTTTCCAGTGAAAGCCACTTAAAGCGAAATACTGTAAGAAAACGTATGGTAGACTGTATGTGTCAAGATTTATTTATGTAATTATTGATAATAAAAATAACCCAAATTACTCTTAATTTAACCCCAGGAAATCATAGCCGGTAAGAACGACAGAATAAAGTTGTATATCTGATCAACAACATACGAATATTTATTTATTTTAGTGACACGATCACTACAAGAAATGTAGCAGAAAAGTACACCATACATTTTACTTACAGTAGTTCAGTTGCAGTGTCTTTCTGTGGAAACGAGTGCCAGTACAAAACATGTAAAAGCAGTTAAAGAAACAACTTGATATGGTCTATGATTTGAATATGACTTTGTGTTTCGTTTCCTTCCCCTTTAATGTTCTACAGTATATGTAATATTAGCGAAAGTTCAATATATGTATTATAGGGTTATTATCACCCTTAGATGGATTGATCTGCTAAAGTACGCAAGGTCAATCTACTACATGACATTACCAGAAGATGCATACAACAGCAATTTTACGAACGGTTATCAACTGTTCGTCAAAACTATCCCTATAAAATATAAACAAGAACACGTTTGTTCGTTTGTAGAAACTCGAGGTTATTTTAAAAATATGACAGGTGTCCGCCACCAGTAGTGAAGGACACCACCATCAACTCCACTGGCAACGAACAAGGGCGGCCCACGAAATGGACACGACACAAAACAGGGCCCCACAACAAATCGGCTCCCTGATGCCACTTAACTCTGAGCGCACCACCAAACACCAACAAAACAAATATAAAGAACCCTTGAGGTTGTAAGCTTTGCCGTGATGTAAAATGTGTTTTTCAATTAGGTGATGTATTTAATTTGATTAAAGTTCCGGGGAAATGTTAAAGGTAAGATCGCAATTCCAGAGGTAAAATCCCAGGTTCAAATCCTGAGGAAAGCATGATGAATTGATATACCGGTACCAGATTCTTTGAATGACCCAATCATTAAAAACACTGGTGGGAAATATCTAGAAAAAAAGCAAATCAACACTCTGTTATGAATCTACTAAACAGAAGTTTGAAAGATTTTTTTAAACGATTTTGAAAGATTTTGAGACTAAGTTAAGAAAGGGATATTTTTACTCTAGTTTTATAGTCCACAATCCAAAAAGTAATGTCAAATAGAAATCATATAATACTTACTCGATACAGCACTTTAAATCACAAGCTTCCCTTTGAAACTGGCCGTTAGATTATCACCCCTTGTATTTAAACGTTTTGTGCGTTTTGTCAAACCAACCAAGCGGGTAAAGATAAAGTCCTATAGATGTATACCCAGTTGTTCTCCGTGCATTAAGTATGAAATATTAACCCGTTTTTATAAATGATACTCATCTCGAACAAAGATTACAAGTTCGAAAAGTTGCGACAAGAACAGGTTTAATGACTTTCAAGCGTACCTTTAAATATCTATCTGAGTTGCTGTGTAAGTGAAACAACCTCCAATCAATCAATAAAGCATATCATCTCTTCGAATGAAATTCACATAATGTTATTGTATTTCACGTTAAACGCGCACAATGATCTTTCTTGTTGATACAGTTGCTAAACAATTTATTAAGATACTGCTTTTAAATGCTATTATCAACGAATGGACGTTTCAAATGAAATCTTGAAAACACTTATTCAATTATTTAAGTTTGAATGTCATACATTCCGTCATGTGTTCGTGCTCCATGGTGGAAGAGCAAAGTTCAACGGCAACACCAGTCATCAAAAGAGCAATATAATTTATACGAATTAAACAAGGGTACTCATCAATTTCAAAGTTATTAACATTGTCGACAATAACATCACGTAATTATACCAGGAATGGGCAGCTGGTCGTATGGTTATGAAACATATCAACAACAAGAGCAACCGGTACCTGGTGGCAACACAATCATCAATAGTGTCATTTCAGTAATAGAAAATTAATTATTGAAATTTGAATCGAAATTAAGCTGGTTGAATTTCTTTGACCTATTATTCATAATACTGTGCTAACGAGACAACGGATTTGTATATTTAATTAATGATTTTACGCAACAAAATTTCACTCGTTTGACGGTACGGCAATCAAATAGACGAACGAAACGTATTTGGTATGACTGGCGTCAATTTGGACACGCTTAGCAATTGCAACCTAACGCGAATCACGCAGCAATATCGCTTTTTCTTAACATTTAAAACAGAACAGAAGTTAAATAATGTTTCAGATATTATCGATTGGTGAATTTTATGTAAAGCGGGTGGTCACTGTAATATAGAGCGGGTGGTTACTGCAGTTTAGAGCGGGTGGTTACTGTTATGTTGAACGGGTGGTCAAATAAAGTAGATCAGTGGAATATTGTCCTTATTTTCAATTTGCCACATATATTTACAGTGTGAGTGGATCGAATTGGATTTTACATTGCAACTTGGTCAATAAGTTTACTGTGATATGTGTGTCTGCTACTGTGTTTCTATACTCTGTCAGTTACTCCTTATCTCCACCAAAAAATAACAACAACAAACAGAAAAACCGCCAAACATATATCGATTATTCTGCATTCACAATGTTGTTGTTTTGTCAGTTGGTGTTTAATAAACCCGTAATCTATACCAAAACAACATAATTTGAACAAGCATATGTTTGCTAAAAATGATTATTACTTGTCATGTGACATAAAATGCGCGAACCTTCACATCATTTTCATTACATAAAACAGTTCATTTGACTTTTAACTTGACCAATCAGCGACTACAGTTGAACAACATCGCTATTAATGTCACACGCAACACAATAATCAACAGCCTGTGATGCAATTATCGGATGAGAAATGAGGTAAATTGGAAAATATAATAATGCCATTATCGCCTTCTTGTGGTTAAACATGTTTATAAACTATGATCACTTTATTACCTTGAGCTATACGTATTTGCCACTCATATATTTGTGTTTGCGAAACTGATCAATAAAAGGGAGACCAATTCACCGTTCAACAAAATCGCTAACAGAGTTTCACTTAACAAAAAACCCAAGAGAATGTGTAAAAATCAATCTGTTTCATCTTTTTTGACAAAATATCACCAAACAACGACACAGCAAATATAAATGTAGGAAAAATATGATATAAAATCGAGATAATATTTCTAGACAATTTAATTTTTTTCTTGTTCGTTTGGGGATTTCACGCCTTTGCAGTTTAGTCATTTGACGTTGTGGCTTTTCCAGCTGTTCATTGCCCAGAGAGCACCAGGACACAGGGAGCTCCCGAAAACCACCCGAACATCCCTGGAAGTAATATGATTCCATTCAGTTCTCTTTTTTAATGTAAAGATCCCTGATTAGTGTAGCTGCACTTGTCAGCAAGTAAAAGGCCAAGTATAAGGATCGTTCACTTTTACTTGACTCCCGTGTACATCCTTGAAACATTGGTGGCACGCTTTGAATAGCGGTCTTCAGAATGGTGCTTTAGTTTGGATGGGTTCAGGTATACAACCGGACGGGACAACTATCATCTTTAACTTCCCGTGTGTTTTTTTCCGTATGTTATACCTTGCAAAACGTAGCGTGTACCCAAAACTGGAATGATTATCGTTAAATATGTTTCATCACATGACGTGACTTATAGGCCCCCATTGTAAATGTAGAAGCCGACCCAGGGAAAGGAAATCACTGCATCGTCCAGCAAAAATTCTTTAAAATAATTTAAGGGGAAGAAAATAATAGGGCAATGTGTAATTTTAATTTTTTTTTTACAGTACAAACTTTTCAAACGTTGTGTTCTAGATCTTATAAGTAAGAAAAGGCTGCAAAAATATGTGAGGTAAAAGAGATAGTCCCGTAGTCGTAGATTATCGGAAGATTAGTTTTCATGATACGCTGTTTAACTTAATGTTTTTATACAGTCACATATGCGACCATAATGCAAAACATTCTGATTGCCTTGATTTTTAAAATAAGTTTGTTCATCAATAAAAACATTGAAATAAAAAATATTATCTTGGCACAAAGCTGGCGACAGCCTGGAGAAATCCTGTCCTTATTCGAATTCAACGTCAAGAGAGCCGGCCATTTTTGTTTACATGTATCGACAAAGCCTTTCAGGTTAAGAACCACTAAAAAATCCCTCTACTATTTATGTACTAAATTTGCAAAGTTCAACCTTCCAAAAAGTGTGTGAAAAAAAATTATTGAGCATATAGTGATACCTTCAAAGAAAGAGGGGCATTTGGGCTCTCAAAATTGAACAAAATAAATATAACTTGTCCACCTTGACTTTGAGCTACAGCACTTTCGAAC
>JAVFBZ010041463.1:0-10611 GCA_032466195.1 Katharina tunicata
TTTTGGTTCAGAGGTTGTGAAAAGATTTCTCAAAAGAATAACACCAAACTTAAACTTCTGCATTGTTTAGTTTTTATCTTATGTCGTTACAAACATGTGGTATCGTTTCTTTTGGACACTAGTTTAGATAGCATGAAAGCTCAAGAAAGAGCTTAAATGCCATTATCTTGAATTTCACATCAGCAACAGCGAAAATCAAAAAGAATATTATCTTTAACCAAGCAATTTGATTAAATAGTATGGGCTTATAAATATACTTCAGGACATAAATCTTGACAACTGGTAATTTATTTATTTGCAATGGTCATATTTATTTCTTCAGATCCTATGAACATAGGGTTGATCGACTGATCGTTCTGTAAAGCTAACTCAAAAATTATTAAATCAGTATAGCAGGTCACTTCTGTAACTAAATTATGGTAACAGTCTTAATAGCCCATTTAAAATCTGTCTATGATGGCTCGGTTATCATTTCATAAACAGAAAACAAGGAGATATATATATACTTAAAGTCTTTTAGTGTATATATATTTTTCTTTATTAAAAAATTCGTCAAAAAAGATGATTTGTCCTATAAAACTTTAAACCTCATGTAGTGCCAGAAGTAAATCTCCTATGATATTATACATTTATATGATGAACAGTATTCAGTTCCTAGAATTTTAAGAAAAAAATATGGCACTTGCAAGTAAGTAAACACCTACCGTCTGTTGAGATTTATGTCCTCTTAAATTTTAGCTTAAAATCGGCAGTCATCTTGTGTAATAAGATACAAAATTCCAACAAAATTTGTCAAAACGGAAGGAGCTAGCTTTCAAAACTGTAAGTTGTTGTGTCGTAATTCTTGTCAAAACCTGTAATTGTGGGCTAAAATATCACAGACATGTCTTTACCGTTATTGCCCCAATTATATGAAAATGACCCTTATTTACTTGCAAGGGGCTTATTTTTCTTAAACTACTACGAACTAAACCCCGTTCATAGGGCAACCTTTATCTAGGAGTAATTCACTGTCACTCTCAGTCCTATAAATGTAAAAAATTATTAAATATCATAGGAGAGTTACTTCTGGCACTAAACCCAATGTAATTTTTCAATCATTGCACTCTGGGTTTTGTACATTTTCGAAAAGTGCTACGGGTGCTAAAAACGAATTTGGTTTTTAAAGGTTGTTTTAAACACAGACAGTAATATCAAAGGTATCATAGATATGTATTTCCCTGCATTAAGATGATACATACCACATAGATGCTTTACTTCAATGGACTGGCGGAAGGACCGGCTTGTACAGACAACGTCGACGTTTTGTCTACTTCAAGGGAATAAAGTTTAAAGCAGTGTATTATGATCGAAGGTTATTATCCATTAAAAGTGGCGCCTTACCTATTTGAAACAAAACACCTTGGGTTAAACTTGAACACCAAAAACAAAAGATGTGACGGCAAGTTCACACTTGTGAAACGTCCGCCATGTTGTTGTTAATGTGGTTGTCACGTAACCCTTGAACACAAATTGACAGAGTCATATTGTGACTGATCAAACAATAAGATATATTTTATTGCATCAAACCTGTAAAAAATGAAATATGTTAATTTGCTGTTAAAGATTAAATGACAATATTTACCCAAAGTAAGGTACGCCAAATCTTACTTTGGTATCGAGGATATATCGTTGCTCTTGGCAACGCTTCAGGCTCGAGCAGTATCGTCTCGTAAAGTGGACCTAGCAGGAGAGTTTGTAGGCTTTGGAATGCACATTTTCGTTATGGCTTAATATGAACGTTGAATCTGTTAAAATGTTAATGTACATTCTAAAAACAATATGAAACTGAAGTGATCATAAAGGAGCAAGAACTTAAATACTAAAAAAGTAGACAAAGTTAAAAAAAAAAAAGGCACAACCAACAACAACATGTCGAGAGGGACGGTAACCAAATCACGGACCGAAAAGAAAGCTGGAGTCTCGGTTCCGACACCAGCTGTAGCTCATGAAATTATACCAGGAAAATATACTGATCAAGATTGGTGAGAAAAGTTTCGTTTTTTCATTTAATTGATTAAACCAGCGAATGACAAACGAAGTAATCTCACTGTAGCCCCGTAAACTGGATCTACATGTACAGTACACTGTAGTGCCAGAAGTAACTCTCCTATATTTAATAATTTTTTACATTTTATTGAACGTTCAATAAAATGTAAATAAATTATTAAATATCATAGGAGAGTTACTTCTGGCACTACATGTACATGTGATGTAGTCCTAGTCTCGTAACGGGACCTTGTAATCTTATGCCACAACGTCCCGTTGCAAAAGAATGCGAATAGCTTTAGTGGAAGCATACTCACACAATTGTTTATGTGCGACTGTTGAAATGAAGATTACAAAATTGATACTTTACCATGCACGCCCTAATTTAATACTAGAGGCTTCCTTCACCATTCAAACGAGATATACGTCACTTTTTGTCCTCGCGAGCCGACATATCTACTTTTTCTGCGCCTAGTGTAGTCCTAGCTCACAAAATCCAGTGCTCAATATACCAAAGGTTAGAGCTCCGGGTTTCTTGTTGTAGAAATTGTTGTCCTGCGACACACCGCAGTCATTTTGAATATCATTAGCTATCATATGTCACAAGCTGTGCTCCTCCCATAGTACTGCCCTATGATCAACATTCTAACCATCTCTCGGTTAAGTGCCTTGCCCAAATATACTTAAAAATGCATGCAGCAGTGATTAGGGAACAACAGTGCATCTAGAGCACCAGCTAAGTTGACAGATTTGACAGCTAAACTCCAACAACTTTCACTTTTGCGAGAGCTTGCGTGCAAAATTTCAAGCCATTTTGAAAGTTTGCAACTTGAAGGTGTTATAGGTTGCACAACACAGCCAACATATTATGTTAAATATTCTGGATATATGCTTGCTGGTAAATGATCATAATAGATTGATGATGTCAGGTAAATCTTACAAATTACTTTGTTGTTTTATTTTCTTGCTATTTGAAGCTGCCTAAAAAAAAGTAACCGGTACATGTAGTAATGCTACAGATAGAGTTCCGAAAAAACTGCATACACGTATGGTCCAAAAAGTCAGTACTCCCAAAACTATGCAAGTACCACCGTAGAAATAAAGATTTTTTAACAACTACCGTACCTTGCAACACCAAAGCATATAGTAAAGGATTCCTTCGCCACTTTTTATCCTCACCAGTCCTCAGATCATTCTAGCTAAGCTTTATATATTAAAAAGCACTCGCAGCCTTTGAATCGAGGCAAACATGGTGGGAAAAAAAGTTGAACTGTCTGCTGGAGGAAAAAAGAAGAGACCTAAGCTTATATATCTTGTTTGAATGGCAAAGGAGCCTTTACTATACGATTCGGGCATGCATGGTATAGCAGTTATTTAAAAATCTTTATTTCAACAGTTACTATATAATTGCTTAGTTTAGGCAGTACTGCAGCAACCAGACATATTTGCAATTTTTTTAAACTGGACCGCAACCTAGTAGTGTAGCTTTACAAGGTTAAGTTTACTGGGCTAATCCCATTGCAGAACTTGTCTGTAACTAACATTTTAACAGTTACAGTTTGGATAACGTTCAGGGCGGGTGGTTGGCTAGAGCTTCCCGTGTCCTGGTGCTCTGTGAGCTAAGAAGAGGAATTGTTGTGGCGTCTTTGTCATTGATCCTTGGCACATTTTTGGGCGTGCATGCCATCATATGAGCGAAATAAACTTAAGTACATAGTAAACCCCTAATGAAGGTTTTGCGCCGTGGCTTAGTGGTTGTGTGTTGGACTGCTAAGTCCCTTTCAATGTACCCGGAATAGGTTTGATTCCCCCTGTAGACCTAAGGTATATAAGTGCAGTTTTCCGGAGGCTGTGGAGTTCGTGGGGTAGTTTTTATAAGTTTCTTCTCGGTTTTCCACCATGCAACGCAAACGTCGTCATCTATGTGAAATACCCTTGAGTACGACATTAAACATGTTCCCAATGAAATAAATCAAACATAATAATGATACTTGTCAACTTAATCAAATCACCTTAAGTTTAAAAATAGATTGTCACACCAGCAGATATTCTTGTTTTTCAATATTGAATGATGGCTGCCTTGTCCTATGCCAATTTTTGTTTAAATCCAATCATCTTTTTTTTTAGGAATTACATGTTGGAGAAAGATGACGGTGAAGATTTTATTGGAGATATTATTGAAGATTTGATGTCAGTGACTATGAAAAAGGCTTACGACAGTTATATAAACAGACAACTTCTACCATTTACAATTAATCAAGCTAAAGATGCTATTCTACAAATTATTGAGGTACTTCTAAATGTACTACATTATCCATGCTAAACTACACTGTAGCACAATGTTGGGTCATGTGTCTGCCATTTGTTTTCTCAGTCATTGTTGTCAGGGTGATATCTTCTAAAGGTAGTTTTACTGGCTCAGGTCTGGATTAACCATGGAGCAAACTTAGAATGTGCTCTTATATCATGTGTTTATGGCATCATGGTTGCCGCATATTTTCTGCGAGAAGGGACAACCTTACAGATATGGAATAGAATGCCTATTACACTAAACAAGCACATAACTTTTTAACAGCATTCTACAGAGTACTAAGAGTTTGTTCTCATCAATTAAGGCTGCTAACTACTATAAAAAAAACAGTGAATTTTCTTTTTAGCAGACAGTACCAGTAGGTCTGACTTATCTTGATAACAAATTATGATGTAAGATAATTACAGTTTCTTCTCTCCAACAGTGGCAATTCTTAGCCCACGATGAAGGGGAACTTGAAGTACAGACAGATGCAGGCTGGATTCCTGATGAAGGTAATCATTGACCAGATGGTCGTTTTTCCCAATTATGTTTTTTTCATTGTATTTTCCAGTTGTGTGTATATCTCCTTTCTGTTTTGGTTTCTATGTTTAGAACCTGACCCTGCTACCACTGACTGTTGGGCACAGGGCTCTGTACCAAAGATTTTCCTTCCCCCACCATCTCCTATCATGGAAGAACCAGAACTAGAAGAACAAGCTGAATTAGGGTAAACAAAAATTTCTCATTTGTTTTTTTATGGCCGTACCACAAAGTTTAACTGTTCTTGGAGAACCAGATTTTTCTGTTTGTTATAGAACATATGTGTTCTAGAAGTGGTTATCCATTTTATATTGTGTTTTAATTGAAAAAGTGTATAGATACAGTGATAGTTTT
Organism: Katharina tunicata; assembly: GCA_032466195.1. Classification (NCBI taxonomy): domain Eukaryota; kingdom Metazoa; phylum Mollusca; class Polyplacophora; order Chitonida; family Mopaliidae; genus Katharina; species Katharina tunicata. The sequence continues at coordinate 5,216 of JAVFBZ010041463.1, forward strand.
TTTTATGTTGGTCTCATTCTAGTTAACAAGACATAAATTAAATGAATTGGTGCCACAACAATTTTATAATGCCAAACTGGTCGCAGTATTTTTCTCTACTTGATCACTTGTTACCGCTGTAGTACAGCGTAAAATCCCAATCAGACAAACTGTGCTTGTTCAACAAAGACTTATTTTAAATTAATTTGTTATAATAGCATCAGTGTACTATCCAGAAAATCTTCTTGAGTCCTTACTTGATTTTTTGGAATAAAGTTAAGGAGGAGCACGCGTGTTGATCATTAACATGCAAAAGATTGTAGAGATTTTCAGACAACAGCTGATATTTTAAGTTAATTTTTCATGTACATTGCAGAGATGAGGACAATTTCTGTATAAAATTAAATTGTAGTAATTAATCATTTGATTTTTTTGAGAAATCTGGTCATTTGTCCTTTTGACTGACACAGTGAAACTCTGTATAGAACCCTGAGCATGTATTGTGAATTAATGTGTATTTACATCTCTTGGCAATGGTAGAGAGGAGACAGCTGAGTGTGGGGTAGGACTTGAGGATACAGAAGAGGATAGAATATCAGAACCTGAGGCTTCTGAGGACATCCAAGACACACAAGAACCATCACCCGAACAGAAACAACCTGAACAGGAAGTTGAAAAGGTGATCTCTTTGTTATGTTTTATTATTTTACACTTGAACTGTGAGATAGTTCTAGGACATCTTCTTGTTTCAGATAGGGTGAGGAGGTAAGGGAAATTATAATCAGAGAGGACTAAAAGGCAGTAAATTTGTCTTTTGAAAAGAATGTTAACAAGAACACATAAACAGTCTTCTTTTACCCTATCTATTAAAAAAATGCACAATTTACCTACAACTGTTACATTTATATCCTAGGAGGTTTCTCCTAAGAAGAAAAAGAAGAGTGGTTACAAACCTCATTATGGTCGATTACACTCAGCTGGTGTGAGTAAAATGACAGAGTCGCTGGAGGACACAGAGATTCAGCTGTGGGAGAGAGAAGCCAGGGAGAACATGTCACCTGAGAAAGCCATGGACCTCAGTCTTGTTCAAATGCCTATCTCTTGTCATTCTTTGCTCAGAGTAAGTCCTAGATCTATCACATTAACATACTTATTCCATACTGAGATTGATGTAGTAGTTGTAGTTTATTGACCGTAGGCAAACAGTTTATTGGTACATAAATAAAAATACTACAATTTCAAATTAACTAAATAGTACAATAGTTAATTTGAATCATGAAGGCTTTTTATGGTAGTACATGCACTTTTTAATATACAGAACCCTTAAGTGGTTAAAGGCAGGACAAATCAGACTGAGATGGAATTCATCCTCAATTACCCCTATTGGCACGAACAACCTTGTTATATCTACCTACTTGTACTGCTAACCTGTGGGCATAGATTCACTACAAAGTTAAAATCCTATGATATTTACTTCATCTAGATTTACAGGGAAACTGTAACAAAAATGAATCAATTAGATGCTTTTAGATAAAACACTATGACATGTGGATGGACCGAGTTATCCAATATTTAAACATCCCTGCATTATTTAGTTCATTTTGTTACTTGTTGCATTAACACACAACACATACATGTCATTATACTCAGCAGCCTGAACACAATTTACTGCGTAGATAATTTATTCATCCAGTATTTCATCATTTCATTTTTTATGCATAAACATCGGATTTCTACCTATTTCAAGATAAACCATAGCAGTAGTAGAGCTTTTTGGGACCATCAAAACCCATTTACAAAAAAGGCTTTGCTACCGTGTTGCATAATACTTGATATACAAGTATCAAAAAGATAAATTTTAGTGACGATATTTAAACCACAATCATGCATTTTGACACCATCGTACATGGTTCTTTTGTTCTGTTCAGATATTTTTTCTGAGCAGTTAATAAACTTTCCATTGTATTTAAACAAAATAACTAGATACACAAAGCGATTTACAGTTCTTATGGCTGATCATAGACAAGGAATTGATTGTCAGGATTATCACGATTATCAGATATTCAGATATCGAATTGTAGATCTGTGTCATTCAAATACCCAGGGTATCTCATAGATCTGCTGTGGGTGGTAGGGGGTATTTCATGTAAGTACACTGTTAAACCCTAGTTAAACAAACATAGTTTTGTCACATTTAAATACTAATTTTTTACTCAACGATATAGAACTGTCATATTAATTATAATATACCAATTCTGTTTTCACAGTAAGTGATAGATCTGTCACATTCAAATGCTCATTCCTGACATTGAGCAGATTTGTCATATATACAAAAATATTAATTCTTCACTTAGAGCCATGTTTTGTTTGGTAGTGGAGAATTGATTACTGTAAATATTGAGCCCATTTGGACTCGAGGAAGTCGAGGCTCTTCACATTTCTTAATGTCGCTTTTTTCTGTTAACTCTTTTGTCAAATTAATTGCTACATGTATATTAAATTAAACATTGATAATTTGACCAGTTGTGCACTGGTTTCAGTGTAGTTAATTCATTAAGGTTGATGAATGACTTTAAGCCTTTGTTTTATGATTTAACAGTTACCCTTTTCCTGGTTTGGAGTAACAGTAAGTCTGATTAAGCTTGGTGATATGTGCATTGAATGAACAGTGTCTGCTAATCCACTTGTTTGTGGTGGTCTTTCTCAAGCTATTTTCCTTCTCAAGCTATTTTCTTCAGTTTGTCACATATTTCAATGGTCATTACATGAACACTAAGTTCTACTTTGAATAAGAATGGTTATCTTGTCCTTCTTCATAGTTATTGCTGTGGTCTACATGTCTCCTTGTTTGTATGAGAGACAACATTCCTGCATACACTTTCCCTTGTTTCAGATGCAGCAGGGAAGACCACCTGGTAACAAAGAGGTCATCTATGATGACATGGGAAATGTTGTGGCTGTGGTTCGACTTAATCCTGATAGATTACCCAATCACAGGTGTGTACTGAATCAAATTGATTTCCTGAAGTAATCTATGCTTTGGAAGCCTTTGTTGTCAATTTGATTTGATTGAAAATTTATTGTTCATTGCCACTAACTTGTAGTAGTAAAAATTGGCATAAGACTGACACCTTCCTTAAAGGGCATTTATTGAGAGTACAGCTTAGCACTCCAACTCTGAAAAGAAACACACAATCAAATAAACATTTGTGAAATACAGATAGACATAGGCCACATCTCTATTACTATTCAATACAACACTTTACATCTAGCACATGACCTTGTTCCTTGTATGTTCTTGCTACACAAGACTTTTTCTCTGGATTTGCTATGCAAATTTCTATCTAAATTAGGCAAATTAGCTTGCTGTCTTGATTTTTTTTTCCGGGACATATTTATGTTACTATTCATCATCACTTTTAAACATGCACACAATAGTCTTCTAAGTATTTTGATGTGCAATGCAATTCTTTGCCTCTCCGTGTATGTAAATTTTCACCTGAAATAAGCAAATTGCATTTGACACCAACTCTGAAAAGAAACACAATCAGATAAAAATTCTTGAAATAGCGATAGAAAGGAGTTAAGATAGAGTTTGTGAGGCTAATAGCTAAGCAAGGATTTAGTGTACAACTCTTATTTTTGATAGTGAATAATGCAAATATTGTTGCTTTTGTAAGGTAGAATTTTTTCGTCATATATTCTGTAGGATACTATCCACAATTGTTCTGTTTCTGTAGGGTGAAGGTTGGCTATCACGTTGTAGATCCAACGGTTGAAGCTGCTCAAGCTAGACTGGATGCAATGAAGAAGGGAAAGCTTACGAGAAGAGATGTCAGATTGAAAAATGGTAAGTCTTGAGCGCCTCATGTGCGACGTTTCTTTTCTGTTCTCATATTAAAGAGACATAACAGCGCCATGTTTCATTTCTCACCTGTTGCCAATAGAACACTTGTTAGCAACCTGTGCATGATATGTCTTAAGAGTTTTGGTTAGATAAGTGGTAACTTCAGCTAAGAAATATTTGCCTTTTCAAATCACATTTTCAATAAGTCAACTGTGGTTATATGGTTGAATGCTTGTTGCTCACAGTGCATGTAAACCGTTATGTTATGGTGAACTGAAGAAGTATATGACAATTAAAATAGAGATCATGTTTGATTCTCTTTTAACTGTTCCGACAGTGCAAATCTGTCAGAAAACAGAGTATACATGTATGTGCAGTGTAAACTCAATACTACTAGTAAATTATTTTGCATGTGATTCTTTTTACTCATGATCTACCTTAACTAACATTAAATTTCAATCCAAAATTCACAAACTAACTACCCTGCTGTGCAAAGAAGAGCTTGACCATAATATTTAAGGTGAACAAAAGACCGATTAAGGGACGTTAACTGATTAGTGTGAGCTCTGTATATACAGTATACATATACTTTTGTTTGATCCACAGGCAAAAGGACAAGTGTTTTATCCCATGCTGAGAGTGGGTTACCTCATCCAGCTTTATCAGAGTCTGAGTCAAAGACACCGCTCCCTCCAGCATTGGTAAGTTTAATTATGGGGTGCGCGCATCCAACACCTTGCCTTGATCATACCAGTTACTATTTAAAATTATCATTTGATAATTACACACAGCATTATTCTCCATATTCAGATGTGCAGCGTTTAAACTTTTTCTGCAGATTTATGCTTTTTTTTACCAAGATTATATGTAAAGATTTTTTTTGTGAGGGACACATTTACTTGCTATTCATCATAACACCTTGAAACACAGGATATTCCCTCGTCATATGTCCATTGCAATTTTTTTCCTGTATTAATGCAAATTTCTGTCTACATTATGCAAATAAGCTTGCTGTCCATTTTTTTTTTTATCCAGGCCATATTTCTATTCAGTGTATCATTTTTAAACTTACACAAATATTTGTTTTTCGTATGTAGATGTGACATGCAATACTTGTCCTTCGGATGTATATAAATTTCCACCTAATATAATGAGCAAATTGGCCGTCTCGTCACGAAGATCCATACGACATATCTTGTCTGAGACATACCGCTGTTACTTAGACACTTTCACACACTGAATATAATTCTCCATATTCAGATTGGTAACATAGATCTTTTTCTGCAGGTTCAAGGAAGTTTCTGCCAGTCAAGGTTTTTCTGTTACTCTATATTGCTATTTACTATTCAACACATAACACATGGCATGCTTCTGTCTGTCTATAGGGTATGTCAGTAAAGTCATGTGATCAACGATATCTCACGAGAACTCTCACTTCCAGTCACATGTGTGACATTTTGATATACTTGCAGAATGTAATATTTTTACTACCGTAGTCGAAAATAATCATGGCTTTATCCATTCAGTATTGGTCGCACTATGTGGCAGACTTCCCAAAGCTGTCGAAAAA
>JAVFBZ010041493.1:0-10610 GCA_032466195.1 Katharina tunicata
TGCGTTTTATGGTGGGCTATTGTAACCAAATTTCGGCCCAGTTTATATCGTACATATTTACAGATGTAATTAAACATTACATTGGTATTTAGTTTTATAGATGACCAAAAATAGTGGTCAATACTTTTCGCGATTTTCTGGCATCTAGTAAAACCACTATAAAACATTTCGTTGTATGGTGGGCTATTATAACCAAATTTTGGCCCAGTTTATATCGTACATATTTACAGATGTAATTAAACATTACATTGGTATTTAGTTTTAAAGATGACCAAACATAGTGGTCATTATTTTTCGCGATTTTCTGTCATCTAGTAAAACCGCTATATAACAGTGCGTTTTATGGTGGGCTATTGTAACCAAATTTCGGCCCAGTTTATATCGCACACATCTGCAGATGTAATTAAGCAATACATTGGTATTTAGTTTTATAGAGGACCAAAAATAGTGGTCAATACTTTTCGCGATTTTCTGGCATCTAGTAAAACCACTATAAAACAGTTCGTTTTATGGTGGGCTATTATAACCAAATTTCGGCCCAGTTTATATCGCACACATTTGCAGATGTAATTAAGCATTACGATGGTATTTAGTTTGATAGATGATCAAAAATAGTGGTCAATACTTTTTGCCATTTTCTGGCATCTTGTAAAACCACTTTAAAACAGTTTGTTATATGGTGGGCTATTATAACCAAATTGCGATCCAGTTCATATTACACACATTTGCAGACGTAATTAAGCATTACATTGTTATTTAGTTTTATATATGACCAAAAATAGTGGTCAATACTTTTTGCAATTTTCTGGCAACTAGTAAAACCAGTATAAAACAGTTCGTTGTATGGTGGGCTATTATAACCAAATTTCGACCCAGTTTATATCGCACACATTTGCAGATGTAATTTAGAATTACATTGGTATTTAGTTTTATAGATGACCAACAAATAGTGGTCAATACTTTTCGCGATTTTCTGGCATCTAGTAAAACCACTTTAAAACAGTTCGTTATATGGTGGGCTATTTTAACCAAATTGCGACCCAGTTCATATCGCACACATTTGCAGATGTAATTAAGCATAGCATTGGTATTTAGTTTGATAGTTAGATTTTATTGCGAACTACAAAGCTAAATACCAGTTTAATGCATATTTACATCGACAATGTCTGCGATATAAAATGAACTATACAGCAAAATGTTTTATTGTGGTTTAACTTGATGCTAGAATAATAGTGAGAATTTTGTTGACACTGGTCATCATCATCTTCCAATTTCACCGTCATTAGTTTTGGATGGAATTTGAAATCATACAAAACAAAGCTTGCTCACAACGATCATGTTTATGGGTAGAAATTAATTTAGGACCAAAACAAGCGGTCTTATTAAAAAATATTGGACACAAGAAACTCTGCATGATTGAGAGCATAAAGAAGCCCCCATACAAAGCGCCGGCTGAATATTCCCTAGGCCTAAGTAAAGGTGCTTCCCTCCAATTCTTATGGAATGGTGTTTACATTCGTCAAAAGTTTATTTTTCTTTTTCTTTAAGTGGCAGGGACATTGCGCTAGTGATGCAGTGTGTTAGAAAATGATTTTATTAGCAAGAGTGTAGATTAAAATTGCCTATAGGCCAGAAAGGTTTTTACGAAGTTATGTACTTTAAAATTTAAAGCCGAATAAATAAAACGACTATAGCCGCGGTTACACGGGCATCGAAAAGATGAACTAAACTGAGCCGGTTCTGATCCGCACCAGAGCTGGCTTTTTTTAGTTCGCCAATTAATGACGGTTTGGTGTTACACGGCAGTTTTGACAGCCCTGCCAGCAAGTGTAACCGCGGCTTATGAATATGTGATACATAAATTAAACCGGGGATTATTATGAGCCGTCGGTGTTTCTCTTTCTCCGTCATCAGGTAAAATGAGACATAAAACTCCTTAAGCTTAAAAATATAAGTTATATGTATTACATATCCAGAGCCGTTTGTTTATTCTGGTTTTAGTTAAACCACTCCATACAACAGTACATATTCTATTAAAAATGAATAAAATCTTTATTTTCATAAAGGTCTGGAAGATTAATAAGTTTATTTTACATGACGTACCTCTTCCACTAAGTTGCCCTCGTATTCCTTTACATTATAATCTTTCTCCAGTCTCTCCAAGTATTGTGTGAACAATTCCTCAACACTGAAATCACATTTAGAATAAGACCACCATTATAACTTTCAGATTGTTAGATCTTCCGGATTGTTTCGTAAATAGTTCTTAAAAAAGGTATGTTTTCATCTTTATTATTCATCTTCTTTTTCTTGTAACTTGGTTTTCGATAGATGTTTTGGAATTGATATGGAACAGTTGAGCGGAGTTTGTGGTCAGTGTGATATTAAAGCCTCAATAAGTAAAATGTGTTGTATGTGGACTGTTGAGCGAGATGTGATTCGACTGTGCTTTAAATTCTGAAGCTGGACTGTCAGACTCCTATCATCTTCCAGGGCAGCTAGTTCAAATTTCAACCATCATGACCTGTCAAGCATTTAATGGTTTACTCGAAAAAGTATATGCCAAACTTTTTCGCCCAACGAAAATTTTGGAGCGAGCCATAAGATTAACATAACGGCTTATGCAAAAATGATGGAGGTCTTTTACCAAATCATTCCTGTCATGTTCATTCGTATTGGCAACGCTTAATATGTGGAAAGCATTAGAATAGAGGTTTTGGTTTAAGGACAGGTTTGTGTTAGGGTTAAGGTAACAGAAATAAAAGGGGTCGTCTGAGCTCAAATTGTAAGGGAAAGACCTCTGATATTTATCCAACAAAAATGCTGTTCATTTCCACTGTTATTTTCGCCTTCTTTTCACAGCTACAAACTCATCACAAATATATTATCAGAAGTTTGAGTTTGGTTTGTTGAGACAAATGCTGAAGGTTTATTTCTGTTACAAAGTGGAGTTCCCAGTGATAACCGTGGCCACAATCATTCCACAGCTATCCTGCAATTTTTTTTGAGAATTTTCCTAAAAGATTTCTTAATTCATAACTGCACTTGGTGAAATGATGTTTTTAATAGATTTTTTGGAGACGATCATCGGTAGAGGGCCATACCCGTGAATAATGTACTCGCCCAATGAATTTGGGATTATTACCTATATATGTTTCTCTTGCACTCGTAAAGAAGATGGGTAAAATTAAAAAAAGCCGAACATTTCTGATAATCAGAGTGCGAAAACTAAAAGAAAACGTTATTATCCACAGGTTTTGAGCATGATGGACAAATGACGAGAAGGTACTTAAAGCAACTTAGACAACCTCTCGAAGGCGGAGGTAGTCCGTAGACGTGGTAGAAAGTCATAGAATACTTAGATGCTTTTAAATGTCTTTTCGACTACTGTCTCTTTGTTACTTATTTATTATGTTTACATGGTTCAGAGGAACCACGATGGTTAAAAGGTCCCCCGAGTAATGTGTTAAAATCATAGGCTTTACTACGACTTCTTCACACAACTTGTTTTACTTATTGTTCCAAAAAGACAAAACCACACCTCCCTTTTAGCCGATTTTACTGAGATTCAAGCTCAAACTATTTGTACATCATGTGGTTTATACAGGAACGATGAAGTCCGGTTTTGTAGAGATTCTAACAACAAGCTCATGAAAAAATATGGTAAAGTATTTCCATACCTGCTGGAATTCACAAGCGAATCAACTTTCTTGTCCAGATCTCGAAAATATCCAAAAACACATAATTCCTAAAATTAAATAAAGCTTTGTGCAAAAACAAAAAGTCGATATAGTGTAAAGATCTAACAATCAGTGGGGCTAACACATTAGTAATTTTAGGCTTTGGCGTCCAAAATGATAAAAAAAATATTATTTAGCCGAGATGATCTGATAAACTTAAAAATAGTCAACAATTTCAACATTACCTGAGATGTTTATAAACAAGGATGCTAATAAATAAACCACAACGATAGTGGACAATTTTGATCCCAGATTTACTGTGATTTATTCAAAAGAATGGAATATCCCTAAATGTATCCCTATGTATGTATTGTAACAGGCGAATTCAAATTGTGTTAGCCAAACTAGATAAATGTATATCTCGGTGCGGTTTATGATAGTTGTGGAAATGGACTTATAAACATATTTTAATAATAATATTGTTTGTAAATTAGTTTTACCTCCATGCAGATTTTCAGGAATAAAGGATTATGTGTGAGCTCCGCGTCGACAACCCTTTTTAACTGAGCTTCATCTAACTCCTTACCCGAGGTCTTCAATGTTTTCTAAAATGAAAGAAGCATAAATTACATTTCTTAACGAGACACAATGAAAGTTGGGCTAGTACAAACACAAACCTTTTTCACAATAAACTAGCTAAACATAGTCAAAGGTTGTCCACATACATGTAGGTAATAACGGAAGCCATGAAATTCAGAAGATTTCGGGAAACTTGAATTATACACCCAACATATTTGTGCCGAATAACTTAACAATTAAGGATGGTAAATATCCTCTCAAAAACTGAAGCTTGTTTTCTCTGCCCCATGGAATTCGAAACACTGAATAAAGATACGTGTTGATAAAATCTGCGATTGGTTGACTTCCACCACGTGACATGGTAACCATATTTGGTTCAGTTTAACTTTGCTGTTATTTTGAGCGAATAAATAGTTAAACAGAATAAATTACCCTCAAGCAAATCATCACAATGACAAAAAAGTCCTATTTACTTACAGAACAGAGTTCTTCTTGATGTTGTGGAGAAAGTGGATGTAAGTCCAAAGTAGCAAAATCTTTATTGTCCACCAGTTGTGTGTTAGTTTTTTCGTCTGAAGACAAGCTGGACACAATAAGATGGACTCCATCTGGTACAGTATCAGATAACCAGAATAAATGCTAAAAGATAAAACACTGTATGATCAGTACAGTTAAGGTACATGTGATTTCAACATTCCATTGCAATGATAAAGTTAAAACCAATGATACTTCATGAAGTTCATAAAGAAGCCAAAAATGTATCCCTACTGTTAAGGTAGAACAATGTTACATGAAGTTATTACAAACAAAAGCTGGCAAGAGCTTTTAAAATTCGAAGTTCAAATCTATGTATTCAGTTCTGACATCGATATTATTAAAAAATATATGAGAAAAATACATCTACCTTTCCGACTTTTCCTGTGCTATCCAACATATTTAGCCCATCGATAACGATGACGGCTTTTTTGCCAGAAGCCGAAAGCTTTTCCATTGATTGGCAACTTTTCCCAGCCCAAAGTTGAATATTTTCCATTATGTCAGCCTTGTTAACAGTGTTCTTGAACGACTTTACATTATTTCCCAACTGCTGTTCGATTTCTAAATGCATTCGTTTCAATATGTTTGGTATTCCTAAAATAAAATAGTTACCCGGTAGTATTTTATTAGTTAACATTTTATTGTCAGACATTGATACATTTACAATTGTCAGTTGAGGGTATTAAACACTGAGACAACAACTTCGCACACTTGTTTTTACTTGAAGCAGAGAATGGGACAAGTCTTTAGGTTCAAGTTGTGTGATCTTGATTCCTTATATAATTTGTTTTCAAGAAGTTTTCAACTTTTTAAATAATAAGATCCTTGTGATCAATTTTCATCCAAATAACTACTGGCCCTAGTGAGATGGAGCTCATGTTTGATTAAAGCAGTTTGCCCGCGCATGTGTATGGGGTGGTGGGCGTTAGCTTCCTGTGTTCAGCATGATGCTTTCTGAGTGCTATCAGGAAGGCGATTTGAATGTTGAGTCCAGTTCTGAGCTCTGTCTATGTCCTGTAGCGCACGTATCTGCTGCCAGTCCTATTATGGGTGTTTTACTTCCCCATGGACTAGCACGCCATCTTATAAGGGAAACGTCGTTAAACCCCAAACGAACAAACAAACAGACAAACAATACCTGTGCTGTCTTCTGCAAACCCCACGAAATGGTACACAATAATAAGGTCGCTGTGATTCTCTTGTAGAGAATGAATCCACGTGGATAACAGAGCAGATTTTCCACTACCTTTATCGCCCCTTACCAGTAAAGGTTTCACTGGAATTATAAACATACCATACATTAATTACTTATAACACCACGATAAGTACCTTAAGTGAAAAATAGCTGAACTCAATTCTTAAACCTGTGCAAAGTGGAATAGCACGACTCTGATGCTGGCAGTATAGGCGAGATCGTCGAAGTAACTGATACAAGATACTCATACAAAGGAGACGCAATATAATTATGCTTTGAATGTGGTACAAGACATTCGCGTTGCAGCTCAATTTACAGTAAATTTTATTCTTTATAATTATTTTGCTCATAATCGGTATTAATGTGAACAGGGAAAAAAAGAACAACAAAAAAGTTTTGAAAAATGGTGCTTTGAGTGCGTGGATTCTTTTCTGCATGCTGTCAGAGCCACTTGGTCCATTAAACTGTAAGGTGGACTTCTCTTGCCATATCGTTTGGGTTTATTACATCATTATTCAATAAATATTCCTCATTCCTCATAAAAATTGTTTCACAATAATTGTTTGATAGTTGTATAAAGGGCACACTGTTTGTGTGGCGACTTAAATGAATAGTTCTGGAATAATGATTAATTTTAAAGAGGTATCATATATTTGACCGAAAAAATCCTCCATACAATTTAAGGGACCAGTTGGCTCTAACATGATACTGACAGGTCTTCGCACACTCACAGCACGATTTTGTGTGCAGTCTATTTACTCAGACTCAATCTTATCTTCTCCTTTAATCACTATGCTCCGTATGTGGTTCTGTCATGGAAGTTTTTTAAAACTGTTTCATGGACGTTTCATTTGTAAAACATAAACGATTAGTATTAAATATATATTTTTAAGTCTAAAATGATTGATCAACAGAGAATAACAGGTAGCGACTAAGGCATATACGACAAATAGTTTTCGGCGCTTAAACTGGCATTGACGGGCGAAAAACCCCAAAGCCAAAATTATATGCTACAAAACCTACATATTACTCAAACGTTATTACACAAATCCACTGTAACGAGTTAAGACCAACCTTTAAAAGACTCCAAGCTTTGATTTAGTGTAGCCAAATATTCCTCCCCGCCAACATACAGTCCGGAACGATTCTTTAAAACGGCCATGTGCTGAGAAATCTGATTTTCCCGCCAACTTTTCTGAGCAGACGTCACATCTTTCAACATGGCCTCAGTCAGATATTTCCAGACAGCATCGAACATAAATTTGGCACCCTAAAACAATTGTTCAAGCTGGGTAATTGGCAAACCTGCATTCACATTTTTAATTATGGGTTGCTTGTTATGTTTATGACACCGAGATAACGACTTACCTAATAGATGTACACACAAATGAAATGACAGATACAATTTCCCATAAATAGACGGTCACTAGAAGAACAAAAACTTCACGACAAGAATCTGCAAAGGTTATTTATTTTGTTTAGGCTTAGTTGATTAAATCATCAATCATAATCCATCGACGGTCAAAATAATAAAATAAACAAGGGCTACCTTGTTGTTCAATAGAATGTCGATTTTAAACATATATATTTTCACAATAATTATTTGAACACAGAAATGCATGACATGGGCGCAACTTGCAACCAAGTCTGAAATAAACTGACGAAATAATTGCATTGGTATACAATTGCAATACATATATCCACAGGGTTTATTTGATGCGACTGGGAGTAATGCACCACTTCCACGTAATGCTACCCAAAGGTAATTATGCCTGTTAGTTTCTGTTTGATTGGGGTTTAACGCCGTATTTAAGATTATTTTATTTATATGACGGCGTGCCCCAATCGGTCAAGGAAACCACCACAAACGACACTGGCAGTATAGAAGACGCCACAATACACTTACAGGACGAAAAACAGAACACCACAAAAAATCGGTTTCCCGATGGCCTCAGCTCAGAGAGCACCAGGGCACCAGGAGGCTCCCACCCCACACACATGCCGGTTGGTTAATCGGTGTTTATAAATTGTAATAATGTGTACGACTAACCTCTTTTGGAGTTTTATACGCCATTTCCACGCCAAGAGTCTGGATAGAAATTGAAAGAAGATTAAGGGGTATATTATAACACAACGTTTTGGGGTTCCACAACGAGGTAAAGACTAAAGAAAGAAACTAGCAATCGTGCAAGCTAGTACAAAATCCTATCAGGTTTAACGTTTTAAATACATTTGCGTTTACATGTAGGTGTTTTGCCTAGGTGCTGGAGCTTTATTGTGGATTATCATGGCGATAAAACAGGACAAATACACAAACAGTTGCCAGGGAAATTTAAATAGCATGACGACGTTATCAATGCTAACTGTGGAGGAAACAAGACGAAATCTGACGAGCCACTGGACGAGCCACTGGACAATATTCACACTGGACGAAGTCCGGAGGAAACAGTACTACCAGCATAACTCACTGGAAATTATTCACACTGGACGAAATCCGAAGGAAACAATACTACCAGCACAAGTCACTGGTAACTATTCACACTGGACGAAATTCAAGGATACAGTTCTAACAACACAATTCACTGGTAACTACTCACACATGTTTATAGTTTCGAGCGTAAAAGAAGTTCGTCGATCTAATGAGCAGAATTATTATGAGGGTTATCGTTTTGAATTTATTTTTTATTTGATCGCTGTTTACCGTCGTGCAAAGGGTATGACCATTTGCGTTGCAGATATATGGTGGGAAAGCGGGACGATACCTCATGACAAAAACCTCATCCCCACCATAAAAATATCCGCGCCCACCGTTAAACACATCCAAGTTCGACGGGGCGATTCGAACCTATATACTGGGTACAAGAAGACTCATCAGTTCAACGCTCAACCAACTGAGCCACGGAGCGGCAATATCGTTGAGAAAGCACTACGTCCAGCTGATTCCACGGTGGAAGTTGGTAAAGGCATTCGGAGGCCGATGATCGCGTTATAAAAACTGGTATAATTTTTGCAGTAAATACCTGTTGTTCAGTGGCTTTAACTCTGGTTTTGAGATCATCCATGAAAGGCTTGGAGCCTTCTTCTGCCGAGTATTTATACACTAGACTCTTGCTCCCAGTTTGAATTCCTTCTTCTCGGCGAACATCGTCAAACGACTGTCAAGACATGTCATAAAGAGTATACGCTACATCAGGAAATATTTTTAGGTTAATAAATAATTATAAATGCGAACAAATCTCCCTGGTGATTGATGTGTAAATTATCACGTGGAAAGCTACGCGCGAGATTAATAATGCTGTGTAGTTTATTGGTAGCTTATTAGACTAACTATCTTACTGGCGCAGATCAGGAAATTCTTAACTCTTTAATTGTCATTTAATTTGATAAAATTTAAACCTTAAAGCAAGAAGCAAATTGAATCACTCAAACACCGCCAAGAACAGAATTGATCGAAGTCGGTTTAAGTCTTATCGTAGCATCGCGCTTCAATATAATTAGAATCCTTGCGCTCTACCGCCCGAGCTACTGAGGGCCGCAACGAAACGACCACAAGTTTTCATCCACACAAAAGGCTGCAAATCTTTCTGTGCGAGAAGTTATTAGTGTCATGCTAAATATCGCTAATACATCTTGGCCAAATGAAAGGCACTGACCTTATCTCTAAAACAGATAACTGCCGGTATTTTCCCTGGTTTGTTGAGATGGCCGTGTAAGAATTCTAGTTCAGTCACACTTTTATCTCTCCACTTATCTAAGAACGGGTATTGGCTTACAGCTTCATTGAACGTCTTTTGGAGTAATTCGTCTTCTTTGCCAAACCACCCGTAACGCTGGCCATAAAAGACACATGAAACACTCATCATTTATTTGTCTAAAACAATAGTTTGAATATAATAACCTTTAAATAAAATAATCTACAGGCAGGTATTAAAATGGTTGTAATTTACAGTGTGACATGACATAATACGTTTCAAACGTCATTAAGTCATTCATTCTAAATTTTAGAGTTTTAGCGTGACGATTTGGATAGGAAACTATATGACATGGACAGAGAAAACAGAATGAGGCACAAACAAGTCATGCACGTTTGTATAAGCCAAGCCATGGGCATCGTGTGAACATAAACAGAAAAACATTAGAAAATACGCATTATTGTTTATCTTAAATAAGTGCAATGTAGAAGATGGGCACATAACAAAAACATGACAAAGACAGATTCACAACTCTAACAATTGCTTGAAAATGGTCTTAGAATCTAGGCCGAAACGTCACTTATCAATATAACCCGAAGTTGTAACTCCATCTTTGTTATGTTTGTGCTATTATTTTATCTTTTTTATAACTTTAACTGACTAAATGATATGCTTCCAGTAAGTATTCTAGAGTATTTTAGAGTTTCACTTCATCTGTGTCTATATGAAATGGGACACAATAGTACCACGACGGATATGTGCTGAACTATTCTGTATAGCTTACCTGCCCGAAGAAGCCAACGAAGAGATCAGAACGATCTAATTCCTGAAGACAAATCTTGATGACTTGTGCCTGTTTGGCGGCTTCTGTGGTGATTCCCCATCTCATGTCCACGGCTACGAACTGGATTCCTTTGGAGTTGCAGA
>JAVFBZ010041504.1:0-32169 GCA_032466195.1 Katharina tunicata
TAATATCATAGTCACAATATAATAAAGTATGCATTTCATCTAATTACTCATAACTACGTATCTCGTCCAGTAGCCTACGGGCGTTTAAATGACAATGGCTGAGATTAGAAGTGTTCAGGGGTCCAGAATTTTTGTGCACGTCCCCGCATTTATGTAGTAGTATCATATGAATAACAATCACGAAATGTTAGTTACTTATGGTTGATAGCACCGATGGGCACATTAAACTATAGCATGAAAATACGGGTAAAATATCTATAATATAATATAATGCTTTGTATAGTTTGTATAAGTAAATGTTGTACCAATAGAATGTAAAATAAGACCATGTCCCGATTTAAACTCGATACTGATTTATGTTGAACGAATAAAACACAATAGGAGAGTATATTTTGTTCACAAAGGTTCCCATTACGCATTCAGTGCACAAAGAAGAAGAAGAATAAATAAGGCGGTATTTCTTAAACCACTTTTACTGAACAAAGGAAAGTCCGTGCTTACACTTCGTCCACATTTTGATTTCTCGCTGATACCAGTTTTGTATGGTAGCCCAGTCAGACCATATGATATATTTTTATTTTATTTATGTTCTGCAACTTCGACATTATTAGTTATTTTCCGTATGTTTGTTTGGGAGATGTCTCGATAAACAATATTTGTCAACTTGAAAATGTGCTTTTGCTATATATTTCTTCAAGTATTTCCTGTAACGGTACATTAAAAAAACGTTTCACATTCTTTATCACCAGCCAGATATACACAAAATATTTCAACGTTTAGGGAAAAAATGCGCTGAACTTCTTATCCTGCACGCAGGACAGGCATTCTAGTTCAACTTCGCCTATCTCCGGCTCCGTCCGTCACCTCCGATATTGGCTTTAGTGTAACGACAGGCCATTTTTTAGTCCATTAGCGGTATATTTACCGCTGCAGGCAATATTTGTCTCGCATGTAGATAAACGGATCCTATAGGACATCAAGTGCATTCGGTCCCAATAAAAATCGCTATAGAGCAGGTAACAACAAATAAAATGAAGAAATAAAATAGAACTATTTCGCATAACAATAGGCCGAAATGACCAATGCAACAAGAGAATCAAGTCACGTGAAAGAATTTAAATTTGTTCATAGGTTGATTAATCAGGTCAAGCTTCAGCAGCCTCGCTATGACGTTCACAGCTATATTCAAAATGCCTCGTCATTACATACAAGGTCTGTCACCGAAGTGAATCAATGGACTGTGTTATACAAATGGAGTCACATACTTATACATGGATTTAGAAAAAAATATTTGAACCGCAGGTAGATTGATACATGTACTACGATAGAGATTTTGCACTGTAATAGCTTAAGGTTATTTCATTCATTTGACGTCTAGTCAGCAGACTGCGTAAAAGAAACTAGCCTTTATATTCACTGAGAATATAGAGACTGGGCAACACAATCACAGGCCAGAGCAAAACACAACATCACAAATTGTCTTCCTGGTGCCGCTTTTTGTGCGATATTCAAGATGGGACAGGTAAGGAATAGAGTTTTTGTTTTGTTAATTCTTCCTCTTACTGGAGAAACAAAAGCATATAAATTGGAAAGAATTTTCCTTCAGAGATTTTTGTTCTGGTATTTTTTCTCTAAAACCAGTCAGATTGTAGCATATGTAAATTATCATTTTCATCACATTCACCAAGTCAGACAGAAGCACTTCAACTAAATTTACAATTTTTGCTGAATTGTCCCCAATTCCTGATATAGAGCAGACCAATTTCTTGACTTCATAAAAAGAGGCCGGAAAGTCAACACTAATTAAACAACAAGCTGTTTTATTTACGTGTATAAACAGTTCTTCTTAAATTAGAAATTGGAGATAATTTAACGAAAGTGTATGTTAAGATGTCTAAAAAATAAAACTGATTCTTTATGGTTCTGCCAATGTGGAGAAATTGATTATTTATTGTTACAAAGATTGGTTTTAATACTGTAAACTGACTAGATTTTAGAAGAAATGTCTTCAGAGGACGATTCTTTGAAATTCCTATTTGTTGATTTCACATGAAAGAGAAAAACTTTGAAATGAACCTCTTTTCACTTAAAATTGTCCCATTTGGAATTAGGAAAGCTTTGAGATTTGTGTCATTGAAGAATAACTTAAAAATTAATATGAAAAAATACAAAACTATTAAGTGTGTAATCGAGGGGCCTCCATGGCGGAGTGGTCAAGAGCGCACGCTTCTAGAGTGTACGCTCGAGATCCACAGATCCCCCTCACCTCTGAGACCGCGAGTTCAAGCACTCGCTTGGACTGTATGTGGATTGGTCTGCCAGCTACGAGCAGAAGATGGTGGGTTTTCTGGGTTCTACCCAGTTTTCCTCCCACAATAAAGCTGGCCAATGATCTGTAATTGGGACATACAGTCCTGTTGATCTAACATTGGAAAATAAACAATAAACCGGGTGACATTTCATCTTTTAATAGTTTGAACTTTTTCAATCTTTGTACAGTTTGCTACTGGGCAGAGCATGTATGTCTGCGATGTGGTTGTTGCAAAATATATTCTTAATATCACTTTTTGTCATAACGGCAGAAACAGAAAGAATCTCTTTTTTTCTGTTTTTCAACTAACATGTTTTTGTTTCATGGCCATCATCTCGTTTACATTTAAGAATAATTTATTAGACTGAATAATTTAGATGCTTTTTGTTTCATTAGGGCTGACCATGCAACTCCTTCATGAGGTTTATAAATAGGTTGTGTCTATATAAGGATATAAATGGCATGCTAATTGCCTGATGCGGTTACGGTGTATGAATGTTTAACACTGCAATCATTCGTTTGATTTAGACCTACATGACTAACACGCTATAATCACACCACAAAATGTGTTACGGACGTTTTTATTAACGTCCTGCATCAAACTCAAAACCAATATTACCTTGGTAATAGTTCATTTATTATTTAAACAGAGAAATAATAACATGTAATTAAGACATGCACAAAAAGCTGTCTGAATTAATAAAGCTAATAGTTTTTCATTAAGGAAGATGTTTACATGTCTAAATCCACACTGATTTCGATCATAAATCCATTATTTAGAATTCTGTTGTGGCTTTACGTCTGAATTATTTAACGTTGGCTTGATGTTGATTTCACATACCGTCCTCTCATTTCCACACGTTTTTATGGCAATGTAATTTGTTTGTAACTCAGCTATTAGGTAAAACAAACTAGTACCTAGCTGTCTTATGAAAATTTATACTGACAAAAGAACATTATAAAAATATTAAGAGTAGCTTTTACAGTGCCATAATTTAATCATATTATTGTTTTTGTTCAACAGATGGTTACCACAGGACAGAGCTTTAACAATGAATGACCACTTGCACGCATAACAGATCATAAAGATAATGTTATTTTGTAATTATTTCCATTTAGTAGCGCTACAGGATGGATTTCTGGTTTACAGTTGCTGCCAGTAAATTATAAACATACTTGACTCTTCCGAAGCTTTATTGATTGAAAGACTCAACTATTTCCAAATGAAACACAAAACATAGATCCAATTTTTACATTTTATTTTTACATAATTCATGCTTTCTGAAACTGAAGAGGTCAGTATTAAGGTAGGACAATATACATGTTTATGAAATAACAATACACACTTCAGTCTTTTTACTGTTCTCTGAAAACACCACTGCAATCCAATCAACGAATAATACATCGATACATTAATTAAACGGATATATTGGTGTGGATATTTTTCTTATTGACCACTTTGATACACTCTAAAAGATTTACATGTTAAACCAAATCAGAAACGTAGATTTCAAAACAGAATTTTTAGAGTTACTAGGAATGAAAGTAAGTATTTATGAACAATATTTGATCTACATATACGTGTTCAAATAAACCAGAAACAAAACTTATTTAAATATATTTTGAAGAAACTGCCTTCAAGAAGAACAAGAATGTCTTACACCATTTTGTTTTTTTGTCATTGTGAGTGGTGACGTTAGCCTTTGACCTCTGACCTTAACAATGCAAAGCTTTGCCAAGTTAACTGATCATCTGAAAATGTTTCATTCCGCATCTTGCCTTTGCCTGATATCACACACGCAAACAAAAAATATCTTCCCCAGGGAAATCAGCCAAAAAACACTATTTTTTAAATAGAAAATCTATGCAAACATAATCAAGTAAATAAGATTTTCACTTTCAAATAATGTAATAATATAATATAATTATATATAATATATTATTTGTCACTAATTGTAAATTTTCCTATTGTAAACGAACTGAAAGTCATGTTTGTAAAAATGAATTGAAGCATGCTAACTTCATCCTAGATGATTCTATGCTGATGATGTGTAATCTCAATCAACAATTTATCTTTGATCAACTGTAGGCTTTTAATAACATCTCACAAATAAGCTCCAGTAACAAAAGTTACAATAATGTCTCAAATAATATATTTACACCACAAGTAAAACACCTAACTTCGTGTGACATTGGTTTTGGAATTATATAGTAAAAATCAAAACACCTAAAGTTAACTATCCAATCATTTTAGAATCTGTGTGATATTAAGCACATCACTCAAAGTAAAAAACAAAATTTTTTTCACAATATTCTCCCTATTTGCTTTGCTTTTGTTTGTGATTTTCTCGTAAATGTTTTGACATTTTACAAGGACTTATAATGATGTACACTGTGGTGCACCACCACTACAGGATTACAAAGACATGATAATAAACGGAAGAAAGACACTATTTCAACACCTTGACTCGTATTAAACAAATGTAGAGATTGTTAACCATTAAATATACATTTTTATAATGAATCATATTTTATAAACATAAAATAACATCATGGCTGCTATGAATCTTAAACTTTCTCTATAAGCCGGCTTTATACCATCCAAGTTCTGTCACTAAAGGTTAATTAATGATTACATCTGCTATAATCTGCTATTGCTGTATTTTTTGTGTTCTTTTTTTATTCTTCCGGCTGGCAAAAATAAACGACAGAAAATAAGTTGTGATACAATGTACAAGATGCCACACAAATATATTAATAGAAACAGGATAACAACTGTACTATAGATAAGAAGCTAATAACTACAAAACAAAACAAAAAAGCAGTTATCAACTGTCAATAACATAAAGGACAATTTATTGCACTGGCCCTGAACAGGAGAGTCAGAGTGGTCCCCCTTTACAGATTTTCGTCATCTACATACTTGATAGCATAACACTGAGAAGTGTTGATTTCAACCATTCAAAATGAAGGGCTGTAAGACTGAAAGCCCCAATCTTTTTCTCAAACACTTGTTTTTAAACCTCAGTTGGACTGTTATAAGCACCAACATTCACATTAGGAATATGCGTGCATGATTTTTCTGGTCACCAAAACATTTCAGCCTTTGGTGCAATATTGATCATACGATGGTGTTGGCCTACACCCTGTTTAAAGTTTCATTTCTCACAATAGAGTGAAGCTTGTTTCTCACCAAAATTGATAAATGTCTGGTACAATTTACCTAACTAATCTACCTTCTTTTCATATTCCAAAATTAACATTTGAAGGTTGTTTTTTACAAATTCTACAAATGTTAAAAGAATTTTACTTTTGTGATATTATTATTTTTGAGTACAAACAGACATGCATCAGTCACAAATAACCTATGAAAACTATAATTACAAAACATGATATTTACAGAACCCAGATGACCATCTTATGGTCTGGATCCCTAATACAGAGTAAACATACTTTAATACAGAATACAAGTATTAATACAAGAATCTCAATATTAGAATTGCTTGCTGTGAAAATTATATCTCAGAATAAATACCAATATCAACAACAACAAAATGTAATGTGAACGTCTTGAGAAGACCAGCTAGGAATGTGGCTTCATCAGGCTCGCAGAAATCCGGAGTTTGATATAGGCCTATCCAAGGCGAAGAGCACCGGATTTCTTGCTGTTGAAATTGTTGCCGTTTGAAACACTGCCGCCATTTTGAATATCATTAGCAATCATATGGCACAAGTTACAGTGTATGCTCCTTCAATAGGACCACCCTCTCCCAGTAACGTGCAAATAAACTCAGAAATGTATACCTCATGTTGCAAGCTCAGGCATACAAATATGAGATCTCCATTTTGTCTGTTTTTGCGACATTTAGAAGTTGCCATAGTAACAGAATACATACATATGGATTCCAACTAAGTGGACCAATTTCCTCTCAATAATTCTTGATGGGACGTTTTGGCCTCTGTACAGATACTGCTCGAAAGCAATTAAATTCTACTGTAAGAAAAATGTTATAATGGTGGACTTTTTCTGCTACATCTGTTGTACATGTAAATTAAAATGTTGTGGATCAGATATATAGCTTTATTTTGTACATTTGTACAGAAAAGAAAGAAATCTTACCAAAAAATGTAATAGAACTTTGGTTACTAACTTGGTAGGGTTGGTAATTTAACTATGAGATTTTTTAGGAGTTTACTTCCTGACGTCTAACAAATGGAATATAATAAAGTGATACAAAATCTGTATTTTATTAACAGTTACAACACATCATTATTACACCTTTTTTGTGATGTTTCACATTTGTAAAAAAGATTGATAATTCTGAAATATAAATCTGAAACCCAAATGTGGCTTCAAGAATAAACGAGAAGAAGTTAGAATCCAAATAGCATATGTTGTCGTATTTTGGACATATTTTCCTTCCCTGTCAAAGTTATCTCCCTTTTGTACCAACCACTCAGATTTACCCATTCTGCAATAGAAAATAAAATCATTCTCCCTACAGGTACATCTTGCTCTACACCTGAGAAAAGTTATCTCTGTGTTCAGTTTGGGAGCAGGTTTATAGTTGATTATTAAAGTGGTATACTGCTTCACAATCTTATATGTTTCTTATCAGACTTTTACTGATTTCAAATAATTTTACTGAATCTGCACTGCAACAACATTTGTTCTCTGTATAATTTCAAATCAGTTAATAGTAAAAATTACCATTTTACAAATGTCCATATTGAAGGATCATACCATATGGTCTGTTGTATTGAAATAGAACATCTCTAAAATCTTACAATTTCTAGCAAAAGAATCTGAAAAAAAAACCCCCAAAAGTCATGAAGTCCTTCATTATATCACTTCCACTGGAATTTCACAGTTCAGCGGCTGGTTGCTCAAAGCGGTATTAAATTTAATCCTAGATTAGATGACGTCACACCATGTTGACGGTCCATCTCTAATACCGCTATTATTGATTTAATCTTGTATTAGCGACTAACACTGCTTTGAGCAACTGGCCCCAGAAGTTTAGTTTGTTGATATTCACCCCAAAACACAAAGTCTTTAGTTGACCTAAACTGATGACAATTTGCTTTACCGGTTCTCTATATATCCAAAGGGTTGACTTATCAAAGCATCACCACTCATGGACACTGGGAAGGTCCACATGTTTGTATTTGTCCCTGTTCCTTTATCAATCTATACACATAAACACCATACTAAGGGTCCACAAGATTTCATTCCTCTCTTAATAAACTATCTATAATCATAAAGACTCCAGGATCCACAAGTTATTCTCTCTACATATTCCATTAATACACATTGTACAATTACAAAGATGAAATGGTCGTCACATACTCTCTCTTTCTCTGTAGTCAGAACTACAGCAGCATTGTTTCTGGTCCTGCTGTACTACTCATTAAAGAACCGATAGTCGACTGGTGGTGAAAGGACAGTTGTTGTTGTTGTTCCTGACGCACATCTCTATTCCTTGAACTGTGGGTTAACCTGCCATCCTAACACCTGTCTGTCAAACCCACAGGTGAAGAGATTACAGGGCTGGTTATCATCAGCCCATGACACAGAACATACCATACGACTGTGGCCCTGCAATCATCAACGAGATATTTATTACAAGATCCACATTATTATATAGCAATTACTACTTTTTGTGCAATAGTTTTCACATTTCAAATCTAGTAATTATTTTTTGTTTGTTATATATATCTGGGGTATATTCTACAAAACCATTGTCAGAACAGCTTAACTTAAACTAGTCAGTCACGTTGGTAAAAGGAATATGAATACAAAAGTGATACAATTAACTTTGAAAAGGCCAGACCAGGACCAAATTCCTGAAGCTGAAGAGATTAAGCAAATTGTATTCTAACTTAATTCTGCTGATCAGACTTTTGAAATATTTTTGTTCCAGAGTGGTCTCTATTGGTCTATCCAGGTTCATTTTACAATATCTTGGATTTTAGATAAGCCTATACAGAAGTAATGAAGAGTAATCTCTCACCTGTCTTTTACTTTGAGGTAATCTTCCACACCTGTTACCTGACATATCAAACAGTCTGACGTGCCGGTTATCATGAGGGATAGCAATCACATGGTGAGCTGTGGATACGGCTAATCTGTAGAGAAAACAACATGTGACGGCATACAATTATTGCAGAACAACTGGATACTTATTAGACATAATAAGAATACTTGTCTGGGAGAAGATAGGGGATAGCGAAGCGGGGTGTTACCGTGTCCTGTATAATTATTAAATTGACCTACTGGGTGACCTCCCCTTATTGGAACTCTTGTGAGTTAGGGTTGCTAATGCAGTTTTTTTTTGGTATGCTGTGTGTTTGATGGGAAAAGATTGCAACTAACACGATTAAAGGCCCTAGGCGGTTTGTATTATTTCGTGTGATGCCAACGTAGTACTCTGACACATTGATGTGTGCAGTTTGATGACGGCATGGTGTGCCTGCGGGGCCGTTAATCACCGCACTATAAACCAGTTTGAATGTTAATTAAACCGTTGTGCAGCTCTTATGGACAACATGTTTGGTTCTATTGTACACATAGTCTTCAGCAATGTAAATACCCAACTAGTGGTGGCTTAGATTATCGCGCAGTATCACCTCTTAGTTTTTTTAACGTTTTCTCTATTTAGTAGGTTTTGGTCTCGGATTTAACTATGACAAGCAATACTCAAGCAGCCTTTCAGATCATTTTAATCACACTGTTTCTTTTTTATTTATGTTATTACACTTTTGGTAACTTTAAAAAAAAGTCATGGTAGCACACGAGCTTCAATTTCCAGTTCACAGTAGGATAATATTAAAGAGCTGTAAGAACTATGTTGAGTATCCTTGTTTGTGTGAACCTACCTATTGACAGCAGAGTCTGTCCTTATGGTGGTCAGTGGAGACCTCATGTTCTTAAGGTCCCACACCTTAACAGTCCTGTCATCACTACCTGACACCACCTTGTCTGCACTGGCAAACACTGCCGATGTCACCGGCCTGAGAAACACAAACAACATCGAGAATTGATTTCAATTATTTAATTCTTTTAATGGTATTCAGCATTTAATAGCATTTGATGAGGCCCTATATTTTGTTTGTTTATTTGACTTTGGTTTTACACCTTACTCAACGTTATTTCACTCTTATGGTGTGCCAGCACAATCAATTTCAAGCATAATGACCATACAATAAAATAGTGTAGAATTGATAACTGAAACAAAGATTTGCATAACAAATGTATGGGGAAAAAAATATGGTGTGGAGTATCCTTCAAGGAGTTTATTTTGTGTCTGTTATAAAGCCTACACTGTTTTATAGCAGGACTTAAAAATGATGTTAGTCGCATATGAACTTAACAAAAGATGTAATCCTTGCAAGTCTAATGTTCTAAATTTAAATTAACAAAGAAGACAACAATCAAAATTTGTTTGATTACTTCCAGGTTCTTCGGTTGTTTTGCTCAAATGATGTGTTACAGTGCAGTCTGTGCCACTTAACTGGACTGATACCGAAAACTCCTGGCTTGATACTCAACCAAGTCACAGTGAACTGGTGACAATACTGAAAATCCCCTGTAAGGATACTCAACCCAGTCTGAGCAAACTGATGCTTGGTTATGATACTGCAATCACCATGTTATTACTAAACCAAGGCCGGGTTATGATACTGAAAATACCTGTTCTAACTTTCAACACTATCTCAGTAAAGTGATGCCAAGAGAACCAAATTAAAGACAGCACAATGTGTTCACTGGTCATTATGATATACTGGGAGAGCATGTGAGATGAGAAAAGACTTCCCAGTAAATTGCGCTTTAATTATAAAGATACGTTAATACAAGCCCGCACCCAGCTATCACAACAGGGAATAGGTAACACGTTTGTGAACGACGTCTCTTTGTGGTGCTTACTGTGCATGTCCCTGGAAAACATTCACTTGCATGGCTGGGTTCCGGAAGTCCCACAGTCGGAATGTGGTGTCCTTGGAGGATGTGACAATCAGTCGTTGTGAATTGTGAGCTCTCACTTCTGTTAACTCCTGGTCATGTCCTATTTAACAACAACAACAACATCAACGCCTTTAAGGGATATTTATTTTTACAGGTAGGTCTGAATTGACAAATGCCCACAAGTTTTATAAATAAATAAAATAAAATATAAATGGTATAAAAGTTTTTCTTAGTTAGTACTTAAGGTTATTTCACTAATACAATGGAATTTCAGCTGAATTCGGTATAGAAAACCACAAGATAGAAGATAATCCCGAAGTTTTTGGATTCACTTGTGTTGTCAGGTTATTACGAGATTTGTTTCACATTTTGGGTTTTTGTATCATACAGCTATAGTATACCATGGAGGGATTTAGCAAGATTCTAATTTCCAGAGGACAAGCCCATTTCCTGATTTGAAATGAAAGTCTTACGAACAATGACAAAGTTTTTTCACGAGTGGTTTGATAGTAATGGCATCACAGTATACAGTACGGAGTCTGGAATCTGAAGAAAATATGACCATTTTCCAGTACCATTACTTCTTTGAGAAAGGTTTAGTCTACATGTATTGTTACTCCCACAGTGTCGCTGACAGGGAGTCAAACCTTAAAAGACCCATCCCACAGGGAATGTCCCTAAGTAAACTAATGCACCTTTGACAAGAAGTACAGCTATTCACAGCAAATTTTAGATAAATAGCATTTTAATGTCTCACTTTAAATAATGGAAAATTATTTAATTGAAAAATTCCGTTTTTATTGATTTAAATCTGTCTTACCTGTAAGTGTATTGATGACCTCTCCTGTTTCTCCATCATATAAACTGGCTGTTCTATCCCAGGATGCCGTTATTACCTGATTCCCGCCCATCACCCAATCAGCTGCGATTACCACACCTGTGTGACCATTTAGCTCCAGAAGTGGTGTTTTCATGCAGGCCACATCAGACCCAACATCTCCACAATCTGACAGGAAAATACCGAATATCAATCAGTTACTATAGAAGAGGCGCTTTAACAAATGTACGACGATAAAGTATCGTACTATATCTTAATGCCATTGGTTTAACGTGACGTAATTTTATCGTACAACATTTTGTGAAGGTGGGCCCTCGTCTGTCAGAAAATACAGATTAAGCATGTCACTATAAATTACATTTGAATATTTTTTAGTTTGATTGGTGTTTAACTTTGAACTCAAGGGTACTTTGCTTGTAGACCAATTTTCATTTCCTAATGGTCTTCGTAAAAATAAATTGTTAGTTCTTTCATTACAACACCACTTAGTTTCAGCTAGAGTATAAATTGAAAAAATACTACTACATATAGTTTACCTTCAACCCCGTCTTCCTTCTCTGAGCCATCCAAATCATCTTCTCCGGAGGAATGGGATTTCTACAAAACAATAATATACATACATCATAACATAAATAATAATAAGATTGGTTACGTTTATTTAATTGTTTTAAGTTTAATACCTTAATATGTTATTTCATTTATCTATGTTTCCAATGGATAATGAAAACTAGCCATGAATGGCACAATGAAAAGTTCTCAGACGATCATAGGACACACAATTATACAGATAAAATGTGAAATTCACAGTGCTTGACAGAACAAACATCTTGGGTCCCTGTGCCCCCTCAGCTAGAGTGATTGTTACCAGGATATCAGCCACTCACCAGTGTTTCCATGTGAGATGTTATGTTAACTTGAGCCTTCCAAACGTGTGCTGACATATCCCCAGAGGCGGTGACGATCAAATCTTGATTAGGGTGGAATCTGATTGAGTTGACAGACCCTGAGTGCCCCAGGTATTGTAACACACATGCACCAGTGTCCATACACCACAGTTTTGCAGAGTGATCTGTCCAGTGCAAACATTGATAACATTAGGTAATGTCATTAAAATTAAATTTGAGACAGTCAGTGATTACTTTTGGTTGTCTAATGATTACAGAGTAAATGGGTGCACACTAAGCAAATTAAAAGGTAGTTCAAGAGAAAGAAAATTGGTGCCCAGAAAGACAGTGCCAATAGCATGCCCATCCCTGAAATTACAATTTACTGAAAGTTACTTGATGGAGAAAGGACATGATTCCAAACAGGACTCTACAACAAATCAGCTTCCTGATGTCCTTTAGCTCAGAGAGCTCCAGAGCATGGGAGGCTCCCACCAAGCCACCCGCAAGAGCGTAGCTAGATTGGTGAGAGAAGCACTAGTACTGTAGCAAGTGTCTGTATGATTGAACTTGTAATTGAACTCCACATGAATAAGTAGAGTACATCATTATTAACGTTAATGTGCAGTTGCTCTAGATTATCTATATCAAAGAATATCCATTTAATACTAACACCAGGCAAATTAGTTTTTTCATTGACATCTTTTACACTTACAGACTTGCTGCAAAGTTCACTTTTGTTTCAGACTGTCCAAATAGTGTACTTACAATTTAAGCCCTAGTTTACTTATAGAACAGTATTCACAATAACTTATAAACTATTCTTGTATGTTAACACACCAGCAGAAGCTGTTCCCAGGACTTTCTGTGGGGACCTTGAGGCAGTGACCTCCCAGACCCCATCACGATGACCTCTGAACTCTCTAACCATTGACATCCCGGCGGACGGGGCTCTGAAACTTGACACAATCTTACTTGTGGATACCTTGTAAGTCGATTTAATCTTCTGAGAAAGTTGACTAGCTGTAAACAATAAAAATACGCCAAAATTACATGTTTTCAAATGTTTCACGTCATCAAACAATAATATTCACAGAAGAATCAAGCTACAATGTAAGCTGACATATTGAATATACATTATGGTTCATCAGATGGTGTTCATCAGACAGCTGGATAAAATAGACCTGAAATAATGCTTAATATATATGCTCTTAATATTATCCTGTATTAGTTATTAGCATAACACAGTTAAACAGATATGACCAGAAAATATGAAGATATCAAGCTCGAGCAAATTTTCTCAAGAAATTAACCGAATATTATCAATCTTACCTCTTTTAGCTTTGCCGGTGCTATCGGAAGCATCTACACTTTCCACTACAGGCTTTTCTCCTCCTACACTCTCTAAGCGTTCGGTTAGTGCTTCTATCTTATCTTGTACTACAACACAACAACATTGCACAATAACTCTTCCAAGTAAAAATCAGGCCTCTTGCTTTGAAAGACTAATAAAGTAATTGCACAACACACATTTTCACGGTTATTCATTTGTAAGAATCTTGAAGCTCAGTGTGATGAATTCTGAGAGAGTCAATATATATTCTGGTAAAATGGAATCATTGACAATTTAAACTGTTTACACAGTTTAATTCACCTGTTTGCGAGTGTCACACCTTTTCATGCATTTCTAACCCTATTTCACAACAAGATAGAAATGCAAACAAACCCTAACTCCAACACCTTTTGTATTTGGAAAGGGTGAACTTGAAAATAGCTTGTGAGATTAATTATTTATTTGATTAGTGTTTAACCACGAAGTCATACTCAAGGGCACTTCACTTATATGTATGGAGAAGGAGACTCAGCAGTCACATCGCTGGTACAGAGAAGGGGAGGGAACTCAGTTGCTACGGCTCAGCCCGTTTGTTTGATTTAACAGTTTTTTTTACAATGTATGTGTGACTTAAGCTATTTCATTAATATTTGGGCGTTGTCAGCGCAATACGCAAAGGCAATCACTTGCTTGTTTGATTTGGGGCTTTACGCCGTACTCAAGGTTATTTCACTTACATGACGGCGGGCCAGCCCAATCGGTGACGGAAACCACCTTAAACGATGCTGGCAACGTGGAAGACAGGACAAAACATTTACATAACATTAACAACACCACAAACAAATCGGCATCCTGTGTCCCTTAGCTCAGAGAGCACCAGCCCAACCACCCGCAACGTCACTGGCAATAAGCAATAATTACACACAGCTCTGGACACCAGAAAGTCAGGGTTTGCTGTTAAGAAGATCCCCTTGTTAACTTACATGTTAGGTTTTGAGCATAAACATTTTCAAACTCCTTCTCAATCTGGCTGAAGAGGTCATACAGTCTTGCTCTGGAAATAATAAAACTAGATTATTAAAAAAATACTACTTCGACGCATGTTTTATTTAACACAGAAATGGTGAGTTTTGAAACATATTTTAATATAAATGATACAATATCAGTATTATATGAAGTTGCATAATTTGTAATGAAACACTGTAAAATGTTCAAGGACGTAATTTCAGGAGAGAGCCACAATGAAAAGGATCAATGGAAGTCTCCTATTACTGAAGCATGGTTAGACAAACCTGTCAGATTTCAAAGACATCAAAATGGACCTTAGTTTAGGACTATTTGAAAACACTGGTTAAAGATTACCCCTTATTTGTGACTTGTCTATGGAAAGCTGAATATAACATTTAAATCCATAAATGATTTAATGCCAGATTTTTTTGTTTTGTCCATACTTAAAGTTATTTCACTTATATGACAGAGCAGACAGACTGTAAGCCCAATGGATGACTCAGCTGCCACTGTCATGCAATAACAAAGATAACACAAGACAAGTCACAACTGAAGAAAAACATGACACAGCTTCCTGATGCCCATTTTTGTCTGAGATCACCATTGTGCCAGAAGCTCGCACCCAACCACTAGATTAATCCATAATAAGCATTATCAAATTTTAATAAGTGAGTTTTATTTGTATCCTTAATATAAACTGACATACGATTCAACTTTACTAGCAGTCTGTATTAGAACGAGAAAGTGTTTCATGTATGATCACATTAATTTCATAATGAATATAAATAACCGAAAACGATTTCTTTCTTTGCTTGCTTGATGTTAAAATGTCAAATTTATACTGAGAGTACTGAGGTAGTGATTATCATAGAAGCCACACCACATTGATTCAATCCTTGTCCTGTCATATAAATAGTAGTATTACTGGGTTAATTGTAGAATTATTTTCATGTTGTGTAGAAGACTTCATAATTATAAACCTTGACATTTACATTGTCATGGAGAGAGACTATGTATTAAATGGCACTGTAAAAGTTCATTTTTTGTCAACTCAATCCAGCCACACTTATTTTATGGAATATTGAATATATTCTCTTTCAAAAGGATAAATTTGTACTATTGTACATGTCTATTAACTCTGTGTTAAATGTTCTGTTTAACTTTCAAGCAGTAAAGTAGCTCACAGGCGTAGACTAAACTCCTACAGACCTTGTAAAGTGGGTTAAATTGTGTCCATACACAGGCACTGCAGCCAGTACTACAAACACATGTTCTGTGCTGGATTACAGTTATGAATGTTCCTGAATTATTAATAACCTTAACACCACTTAACATGACAATAAATCAGCTTGTGGGATTAGAGAACCGACGGCTAAATGAACAATCAACTTGATCAATATGGAAAATGAAATCTTGACAACCAAAAAACACACAAAATATCCAGCAACATTCTGCCAATATTTCTTGGTATTGAGTTAATTCATAAGACAGCAGTGTTTAGGGTTAATTTTTCATAAATTACAAATCAAGGAAGCAAGTAACCCGTCCAAAGAACAGACAAGATAATAATAATAATAATAATCTTTATTTACAGAGGATTGAAAAGCTCAGTCAGCAAATTGTTGATCTTCCCTGAGGCCCTGATGAAATGACGCCTCGCTTTTGTTGATCTATAGTGTAATTAGTATTTTTGTTTTACTTCACATTTAACATTCTCATGGTTTCTCAGATTCTAGTTCAGAAAAGTGTGCAGGCTTAGACCATAGCAGGACTAAGGATCTGAATATTAACCACTCACTCATTCCTGTCTGAGGCAGACTGGCTCAGTGGTTTTGGGGTGCTGGCATGTATTGCTGGGGATTCAGTAACTGACTTTGAGGATGATGTGTTCCATTCCTGCATGGACCTCAGCCAGCAAAATATTCTGAACTAGAAATTGTCCAGTCTAAGAGAATGTTATCCCTAATAAAACAAGAATACTGTTACCTGTGACCTTCTAAACAACCCGAGAATATATCATTGTTTAATTGGGATGAACAGTCAGAATTCCGAGTCTCCCATGTTACATGTATATACATGAGTAGACAAACTACAACTTGAATTTCCCTTTTATGTTATATTATAAAATCTTGGAGATATTTCTCCCATAATTGAGAGTTTAATTTAGTGATAGTATAATATTATTGAGGGAATAATAAAGTGATAAAATAAACTATTCTAATAAAGCCCTCCAAAGGTAATCTAACATACTGCGAGACACAGGAAGTCCTCTTAACAGGACCTACATGTACTCTAGAGTTAATTGACAGAGTTTTCAAAATCTTTAACATAGAACCTGACAGTGAGCGTGTCAATAAACATCAGTTCAAACAATACCTGAAGTCCTGTGGTAGCGGGCTGTCTGCGTCCATGTCACAGGACCTGCTCATCACACTCATGTCACTGTCAGTATGACTTCGATGTCGCCGGATCATTCTCACACCTTTAGTCTTAGACTTACTCCCAGAAGCAGCAGCACTGCTCATCATACTGATTGATCAGCTTGTCAATCAGAGATTAGTGGGTGTGGCACGCCATGTGCTCTACAACAGAGGACAAGCGGAGGTACATTAACATTTCTACTACAGTGCCACATGTATGAGCAGCATGCATGAGCCAGCCATGTATCTGAAAGTACAATTAAAGCAGATATTGAAGCACTGTTGATTATATTACTAATGTTAAAGACCTTTACGCAGCCAAACTTGTACAACACATAACTGACCACTGGTTAATGTTAAAAAATAATGCTGAATATAGCAATTCATTTCTGTAAACATAATCAGATAACACGCAAACCAGTACATGTATGTACAGAGCATTTTGGTTGATGGGTTGCAAAAAAAAGAGTATGAAGAGAATGCAACCAGAATTCGGGATGAAAATCAACACTCAACAGTACAGGCCTTGCACATGTGCAAAGCAATGACACAAAACTTTTTTTACCGTGGTTATATACTATATATAAGGTAATTTCACTCAAATGAGATGCCAGCCCACAAGAAAACCACACCTCTGGTGGCAAACAATGATGACACAGGGCAAGGTCGGAGCGAAAAAAAAAAGAAAGCCCCACAACAAATTTGCTTCCTGATGCCCTTCGGCTCAGAACTCAAGAGCACACTATACAACATCAAATCAGATTTGTGTTGCTGTTTATCTCATTTGAATTTTTTTCTCTAATAAGATGATGTATTGATCAGCTCAATGGGTTAAAGGGGAAGAAAACAAAAAAACAAAGTCACGTTCAATTTATAGACAATACCAAGGTGTTAATAAAACTGCCATTACTTGTTTTGTAGAATTCGTCGTTTTCAACAAGGAAACTTTAATTGAAATACCAAGGTAAAATGTATGGCGGACTTCCTTTGCCATGTTTTATTTATTTATTTTTTGTTGATGATAATATATAAACCAAAAATTAATCAAAATTTAACCACAGCAAAAGAGAAAGTGTCTATATAGAATAGAGCTAAATACAATTCACAACACCATAATATATTATACAGTTTAAGAGTTACAGTACTCTGGTGAAATGATCACTACAGAAAATGTAGTTTAAAAAAGTCCACCATACATTTTACCTTGGTATTTTAATTTAAGTGTCTTTCAGTGGAAAACGATGAATTCTACCAAAAATGTAACAGCAGTTTTATTAACACCTTGCTATGGTCTATAATAAGAGTATGACCTTGTTTTTTTGTTTCCTTCTCCTTTAAGGAAATCACCTTAGATCATGGTGAACCTAGATCTATTCTAATAAACAAATCTACAGAAGACAATCACAGGATTAGGCAGAATGTCACAGCAAAATTTAGACATATAGGTTTTGAAATATATTTAACATGATTTTCAGCCTCGCGTGTTTTTCAAATATATAAAGCTCACATGTAACATTGATGTGTGTAAAATAAAATGTGCTCTGTAATGGTTTAATTTAGAGTAATAGAAAGACAACAGACATGTAAAACATAGGCCTATGATTCAGTTCTGACTTGAAAACTTGAAAATGTAAAAAGCAAATTATGATGGCCCACCCAGTCTCTGCAATGTCCCACCTGAAAAGAGGTTCATGAGACCAGTACCCCACCTGAAAAAAATCCTAATCCGAATGGAGGCTCCAAGGAGGAGTGATCTATAGTGCACACTTCTAGTTTACAAATCCCCAAACCTCTGGGTTGTCATGGTTGTGGGTTTTCCCAGTTCTACCCAGCTTTCCAGCCACATGTAGTAATGGTCATTAATGTTTCCCAATGATCTGCTATTGTCTTTTAAGACAAAGATAAGCAAAACTTCAATCTAAACATTATTAAAAACCTTTGCATTTACAAGCTTATGTTTGCATATATGATTGTTGTTTTTTCATCAGCATTTGGTGTCTGATTAGATTTTATAAGCAAAATAATCCCTTCAATTTGTGCAAATACCGAAACTATAAGAATTGAA
Source organism: Katharina tunicata (assembly GCA_032466195.1). Lineage (NCBI taxonomy): Eukaryota > Metazoa > Mollusca > Polyplacophora > Chitonida > Mopaliidae > Katharina > Katharina tunicata. Next base: position 18,826 of record JAVFBZ010041504.1, read on the forward strand.
AGTGGTGTTTTTCAAAGGTTTTTTATTATTATCTTGTTGGTTAAATATTGGTATTGACTAACCCTGCATAGAAACCTTTTGGGCTATACAGGGTACACGTGTGTGACTGGATTTTTATAGTGAAGATAAGGTAATTGTTCACTAATATGACCATATTCCAGCACAATGGGTGATGGATTTCACCCTCAACAACACTGACAACATACAAGACATCGCAGGACGTATGTGGAACCCATCACAAGAAGCTACTATTAATTTGATTCTTGATACTTCTTATCACACAGAGTGCTAGACGTAGGCACCCTTGGAAAGACATGCAACGAAAGTTTGAATGAAATCCCATGTCTAGGGGGAGAAATTTGGAAAATAATGTATTAGTCTTATGTAGAGTTTTGTGAGAATTTGCAGTTGTTGAGATTTTCACTTTTTCCAGGGGTGTAAGTATAGGGACGGGAATCAATTGACTTTAACTACATTCATTGATATGGGTATACGTACTGTAATAAAAATGGACGTATGTTTTCTAGACTGGCAAGCTAATATCTCTCAAGCACTTTTCAAGTTTTACACTATAAAGTCAGACAGCTAACTGAAGATAGCACAACATATTGCTACTATCCAATGACATTTATTTTTCTATGTACATATTCTTACTAGCCAATTGAAAGCAATAAATTGAAGACCAAACGAGGATATTGAACTCGCAATTTGTATCTTTAAATCTGTCTGAAGGGAGGCTTATTGAGGACATCAGAGACGGATTATTACCAAAATTATTCTTTTTAGTCCGAATCACAGTTTTTGAATTCGTTCTATGGGATGAACATGACACATCAAGAAATGTTGTTTATCATTCATTAGATTTCATTTTTTTGTGTTCAAGTGCCCTGAAACCTGAAGTGCCTGGGCCCCTTAGTGACTAACACTGGCTTTGGGCACAAGCTCCCAAGATTTATAAGTCAAGGCAAAGTGTATAAGTATTTGTTTACTAATATGTTTACTTGCCCAAATGTCATATTGTGAATAATTGTAACAATCACACTGCTTATTTACGGTTATTTTTCATGTTTGCAGTAATGTATTATAGCCAGATTCTGAAACTCTTATAAATTTTAATTTCGACAAGACAGTACACGGGCGTCGTGGAAAATGTATACAATATTTATCGACCCCAACAGTTTCTTACAGTACATGAACAACAACAACAAGATATAATTCAAAAGCAGAAATGCATGGTTTTGCAACACATCTCCATTTAACAAGTACCAAAACACATTCTAAACACTAGCACATGCGTATGAACTTACATTCGTGGTTAAGAATAACCCAACATTGATTAATCGGTTAATAGATAATTCTTCGTTCTCTCGAAGATATCGACAACAGCTTCAAGGGGACATAATCCAAGAGGGTAATCACGTTGCCAATCAAATCTGACATAAGAATGGCCTGCCGCCAATGCATATGAATTTTTAAACTAGTATGAAGGAAACTCCGAAGATTGAGTTCATTTTGATATTTAGGACTTTCTTTTATATTAGTTTATGTTAAACTATAATTTGGATTTACTGGATTATGAATTTGTAATTACTAATTAGGGAATTATTACCCAGCAACATTTGAGGGCAAATAATAGCATCGTTTCACTTCAACGGGGAGGCCTATATGTATGTATATACGTTGCTGTGTCCAGAAAGAGAATAAATTACATCAATAGGCTTCATAAATTGCATGTATAATTTTCTTTCTCTACATTTATTTAAAAAATATATATTTGTTCCATATTTTCCAGCAGGGGGTTTATTTTTAGGAAATGGGCTAGCTGTAGTGCTTTAAATTAAACCGGCTTAACATCGGGAGGACCATTTTTTTCTTTTCCTCTTCTTGATATTTCTGGAGCACATCGCGCACTATGAAGTCCGTTAGTGCAAAGAACCGTGACAATACTGTTATCTATATTGGCTTAGCTTTTTACCTGTATAGGCCTGTATAGGCCTACTCTTCAGATAAGTTGCAATTTATTGAAGAAGCGAGGCGCTTCCATAAATGATGAATTTTATTCCAAGTTTTAAAGACGTCGGTATACAGTGCGTTTATAGGCCTATCTTATTTAGGTTTATTTATACAAACATTTAATTTTTTATAATTTAATTAATTTTATTTATGTTTAACTTACTTTTGAGCCATTTAGTTATAGTTGGTGTACTGGTAAGTAAATAATAAACACAATTGTATGGATTCCAACTTCTTCATTTCTTGGCGAATACATAGACACCTATAAATGAAGAAGTTGGACTCCATAAGTTTTGTTTATTATTTATTTATAGTGTGTATCATTTATACGTTTTATGGTAACACTTTACTTCTTTGTTTGACTAGGCCTATATTCAATTCAATCAATTACGGATTTGATCTGTTGTTAATTTTATAGCGGATGTATTTCTGATTTCAATTATATGAACAATATAATAAAAACGTTTATGATTTAATTGTAAATCTATGCCCTTAACTTATTTTCATTCTTCGTAAAATCGCAACAACTGTAATTATAATTAAATTTCTCTCAGTGGACTTAATTTTAAATTCAAAAGTATGTATCTGACTTTTTTATATACAAAAAAGCGTAAATTATGTAAGTAGCCCGATATCCAGTCTTATTATCCAACCAAAATGCTGCAAATCTAGATCAATTGGTGCTCAACCAATCAACGTTGAGAAATGCTTGGCTTGTCGTCATGGATTGACTACCCTGTATGTTTGTCAAATTTTCAATAATTTCAAACTCAAAAAACAATTTAATTCTCGTGTAATAAATGTTGTCAATGCCAGCATGCAAATATTCGATTCCTAAATGACCTACACCAAAAAGCAAAACGTTGACCATGACGTCTGTGTGGGTGAATTTTAAGTGAAAAGATGACAAGTCTTAACATGGCTAAACTGGCTTTTTCACGGCTGAAGCGATCCACGAATGAGGGGCCGCTAACACTAGCTCAGGGGCGAACTTAGACATGTTACGCGCACTACTTCCCATTGCTCTATCTACTCATATCAACACCACTATTTCCAGAGTGTCGTTTAAATTATTGATCATTTTGGGTTATTATTCCGACATATGTACCAAATAATGATTGTAAGTTGTTGCCAGCAATGATATAGTTGCTGAAGCCAATTTTCGTGTTTAGGGATTTCTTCTTCTCGAAGGCGGAGGGATGTCAATTCTGTGTGCGCAGAGCTAAGAAAAATGATGCGCACAAAGTTTTAAAACGTTTTATTAATTGTTTTTATGTTTTAAAGTGCCTAAATTTACAGAATAAAATCAGTTTAAAGTTTGCATGGGTTGGCATTTCAAGATGGGGTCCGATATACAGTATTTTCTAGGCAGTAGAGCAACATGGATCCTTCGGCCGTGTGCTTTGTATTCGTCACACACTAATAAATAAATCTGCATACTTTACACGCAGCGATCGCCGCCATTTTGTTAGTAGACATTCATTTAGCGGATGAAGGTTTTATAAACGCGATATTTGGCTATGGTTGTACTTATTTTGTCAGGTAAGAAAGGAAGACAACAGCAGCTTTAATAATAATCACAATATCTATCGAAAATTGTTGGAACTCGCCAATAATGCCCCCCAAATTTGACTGACGGGAAAAAAAAAATTGTAAAATTTTTGTTAATTTTCAGTGAGCCATTAGCCCAAATCATACTGTTTTAATTTGAAATTTATGTTATTTTTTGGTTTATTGACTATTCTAGCTGTACAAAAAGCGATATATTTATTAAATGTTACATTCGGATGCCTACTGGTTGTGACCTAGTTCGGAGAGTTCTAATTTTTCGTCGCTTCCCACGCTCAATCCACTCTTTAGGTCATATGGTTACTGTTCTCGATAAATTTCACGACACATGGGATATAATTACCTTTAATTTTCTTTAGTAATAGTTTATCACTTTTTATATCGATACATTTCCATTTTATCATCAAAACTACTGCTGGTGACAAGTGTCACCAAAGATGTAAACAAACAATAATTTTCAACAGTCTTGTACCAATTTATACCATATTACGTCAAAAATTTTCAACAACAAGTTATATTATTTTCAAACTAGAATGAAACATATACACTGTGTCAGCTGTCAACTGTTTAATTTAATTTTAGATCTTAAATTAATGCCTTTTTTGCACCAAAATTCTTTGACCTCACTTGACAACTGCATTAGCTGCAGCATAAACTAGAAGTTTTATGACCACACCCTCTTTGTGCTGGGCTGCAAGTCAGAAATCTTTAATAACATAATACCTTTATTTCTGATTTCCTTCACATTCCACTTAGACAATAAGTAAAAAACGAGTACAAAAATTTACATACATTTGCTGGAAATTCCTGGTGAAAAGAGATACATTTCTTTACATCTTCCGGCCTCAATCTGAGATAAAGCCATTTTAAATTTTTGATGAACATTACAAAACTAAATGGCAGAAAATTGCTGTAGGCCTATGCCAAAGCTCTCTTGAATAAAGGGCATTTAAGGAAGAAGACTAGTTGTACCTTGGCGTCCTGCATTTAATGTCGCGTTTTTTGGTGCCAGTTTCTTTCACTTGCTTGGCTGGTGTGAGTGGTGTCGTACTAATGAAATAAAGTCAAGTACAGTTTTAAACCCATATATGCAACAAACCAGAACTGCATGTGTCGCTGAATACAACTTTTATTGCCGCAGTATCTTTGGTTTAATCAGGAGTTTGACCAAAATGAGTGAATATGTTGTGAAAGTTTGCGAGGAGATCTTATCTGTGTTATTCATAAGTAAATAGGTCTGTGTTGTGGCTCAGTCACTTCAACTTATCAGCTCTATGTTCCAGCATAGGTCTGAGGTGTCGTCCGTAGTTCGTCATACAAGTGAAATACTTCAAATTTGGCCACCATCTAACTACTATCGTTGACAAATATAATTACGTTTTGAATGTTTCCAATTCGCAAGGTGGGCATATTTAATACATAAAGTATCTCCAAACAGAATTGGAAATGACTTAATTGGACAAGTTAAAATCGGCAAGTTCAAAAACTTAAAATTGCACATTTTCTGTCAGTACTCTTGTGTATCGTTATATACGGATTACGTACTTAGACTAATAACCATGCAGAACTCTTTATCTTGTTATGGGTTAAGATTCTTTGTACTCAAAGCAGTGCTGGAGCATTATGTTCTGATAACAAAAATTTAATCTAAATGCAATATTAAAAGTATTTAATTTTTTTTTTGACTCAGTGGGTTAAGTGTTTGACTTTTAATTTAAATTCTGTCATCCTTAAATCGAAGTATGTTAATTTGTAGAATGTAACAAAAAACCAACAAAAAAACCCAACAGAATTATTAATAGTGTTGTATCCTGACTCCTGAGTTGAGGAAATGTGTTGATAATTGAACTGGCAGGTGAAAGGCTTGCCTGATAATGAGTATGTTGATCCCTATGGCTTGGTGCACCTGTTAATTTACTGTTCTCAGCCAAACACTATTTGTGTGTATCTGCTCGTGATTGAATCTATGCTTGCACAGTATTATATTTGTATGTAACTGACTTACACAGATGTAATGACTTAAGTTTTTTTGTTATTATTTGATGTTAACATAGACGTGTACCGGTACAGCAAATCTATACGGTTGACCCCCAATCTTCAGACACGGCTCCAGAATTGCTAGAGGCAAAATTATGGCTGAGTAGAATTGTAAGCTGGTAAAATAGTAAATTTAACATATATTTATAATACATGTTGGCCACAGATTTAGAAAGTCACTGTGGTACGTCAACCTTTAAAAAGGTTCAACTTATATCAACAGATTTTGAAAGGTTTTTTTTACATGTGTCTTTTGTTGATGAAACAAAAGTTCATTGGATGGATTCGGAATGTTTTGGATACGCAATCTTAAATGGTATTATGGTAGGATAACATTTTTAATTCTGAATAAATGCCAAAGAACTGCTAGGTAGTTTTGTTATCCCAAAAAGTTGTTCTATACACAAATGTATTAATTGAATGTGTTACATATTTTGTCTTTTAATTTTTGAAGATCTTCAACATTTATTCTCTTTATTGTTGACAGGTCTCCATGGCAACAGATGTGTCAGGCAGGGGTGGAAATGTTTGAATATAGACTGCCTCAGTCACCAGTAGAGAATAAAGTTCTAACCTTGACCCATGGTGCTGGTGTTCCAGTATGCAAACAAAATCGAATAAACGGGCATGCAGTTGAAGTGGCTAGTCTCCCTGTCGGCTTGGCTGCGGAGACCGATATCAACAGCCACGGTCTACATCAGTCTTTCAAAGCTCGATCCAGAAACAACCTGCCTATTACAACTCTCCAACAAAAAGGGACAGAGTCTCAAGAGAAACTGTGAGTAATTGTAACCCAGTTACGTGCTTTGTGAAAATATACTTGAAAATCTGGTTCTGATTGGGTGATGGACAATTTAGTCCTTTCAAACTGTGCAGAGTTGCCAGCGTTGTTTAGCTGTCTATCACCTATTGGGCTGGCACGCCATCATATGAGTGAAATAACCTTAAATATGGCGTAAAACCCAAACAAACAAATCCAACTGTGCAGAGGGCGATTCCAAAGAGCATGTATCAAAATTGATCAAATAAAATTGGTGTTTGAAACCTCTGCATCGGGTATACTGTAGTTACATGATAAAGAACTGATTCATTTTGGTACTTTGTCCTAACCCAAGACGTCACAGGTGTCTTACTCCATAGATTGAGTCCTACGTAGTACTCGCTGATTTCTTTGCATTTACAAATTTAGAACGAGTTCTGCTCACATTCCAGAGATCTTTTGATCTTGAAATTGCTCTCTGGAATGTGATCAACATTATGACAAATAAATGAAGAAGTTTTAATCCTTAAGAAACCTGTTTTTGTGTTTACGATGGGTAATCTTTACTGTAGTAGATAAGTTAATGTAATCTTGAGTATAACTTACAAACACAAGGGAAAACAGGCGACAAATGTTATAATATTTTTAAACAGGATAATGCAATAAATTTTTATTAAATTTGTTTCATTTTTCAGGTCCAAATTCTCTTCTTTATCAAGGCAGGGTATGCTTTCAAGGAAGGACCGGAAAAAAAGACCTGAAAAAAATGGACTGTTTTCCGCAGAAAGTAGAATGTCTTTTGAGGAGCGTGTCAAATCAAAATTCAAGCTCAAGAAAACAGTTGAGAATTTGGAGGACCCGGATGACCCTTATGCCTTCCCAGAGCCAAGCAGTGAAAGTGTTGTTACACCAATCAGCTCTTACAGTGGCTCTAGCACGGGGGGAGCTGTCCCTAACAATCCCCAGACTTCTCCTTCCCCCATAGACCCTTGCTCACTTTCCCAGCAACACAGCCCACTGTCCTCAAACTCACCAGGAAACTATTCAGGCAGCGTTGTAACGAGTTCCCCTCAAACAGTACCATGTGGGTCAGTACATCCGTGTACCAGCATTTTGGTAAACACTACAACAACAACAGCCACTTTAGTAACTTCAACCACATCCAGTCCAGGAACAAGCTCGATGGCCAAACTTTACCCAGAATTGGCAGAAAAACTTGAAAGAGTTAAACCGCGACTGGAGACTAAAGTTAAAGGACGTTCCCAAGGATCAAGTACTGTTAACAGACTTCAAACCAAAATTGCCCAAAACCGAATTAAAGACAAACTAAAGAAAAATCACAGTCAGGAAGTAACCTCTCCACAGAGGTCCCCTGTGTGCACACCGCCTCAACGGAGCCCTGTGTCGCAGGATGTAAATACAGCAATAAGCAAAGAACCTTTCTCAGAAAGACTTAAACCTGAAACAAAATCCATAAGTAGCTTACCAGTGACATACATGTATGATGGTGCTTCATCACGATCTTCAGGGTCTACGGGTGGGCAGGGCGTGTCAATGCCGCCTCCACCACCCCCATTTACGGGCTTTCAAAACTTAGAACAATTACCAGATCATGTGATCCCCTCTCCCCTGACTACTTCTCCATCAGCTGGTGCTGTGGAGAAAACTGATTTAATGCCTCCACCTCCTCCATATCCTGGCTTACAGCATGGGGGTTTAGTGATGACTGCTGTTAGTGAAAACCCTTCAAATAGGTTACATGTTTCTCCCTGGAGGACACCGTCTAGTCAATACCCTTTGTTCCCTTCAAAAGTGATAGGGTGTGCTCAGAGTGCCAGGCAACCTTCTCCAGCCTTTCTATCAACAGTTATTCCAGTATTAAGGACATTACCAAGGAGACCAAAACAAGTGCTTTGTGAAAAAGAGGCTAGGGCCCGGTTAAAAACGGACTCTGCCTTAAGATACTATTCTCAATATGTCTGTCAAAAGATAAACAATCATCATTATTTACCATTTGGTGAGTGCTTTCCTATGGATTTTATTGAAGGGTCAAAATATTTTTGATTCAAGTAATATTGTTTCAGATTTTAAAAATTCATGGAAGAAAAAATGGTTTGGCTTCTGAATTTTGCACAGAATAGAATACTGTTTTGATGCTATTCTATCTGATTATTCAACATTTGATGAGTGAAAAGATAAAAATACACTAGTTTTATCATTTGTCTGAATCAGTGCAGAGTTGCCCTATTCCTTCCACTGGTAATTATTTTTTGGGGTGGTTTTTGATTAGAAAGTTTCTGTATATGCCTTATTGTTCACGGGACATAAAAATACTGTCATGTGGATCATTTGCCGCAAAAATTTTGACCAGCCAACATAGCTGTTTATTTTATACCCCTTGTTTTAAGAATGTAAATGCAAAGGTTTAGCACTTTTAGTATTGCGGAAAATATATGTAGGCCTACACAACAATGATGTCTTCCATTTTGCAAGGATTCGTTTGCTATTCCTGATTCAAAAGGGAGCTTGACTGTCTCCGCATACTCTCAATTAGCACACTGCTGAGAGTCTAGTTAAGACCCACTTATTTTTTCTATATACCTGATGTGTTGTCAATCCTCGTGTACATTTGAGTGCATCTGTATTTATCTCTTCCGTTAGTGAGCTTGCTGTGACACTAAACAATTAAGTAATGTCAAACCTCATTACGATATTTAAAAGGACATAAATTCAAGAGGCTTCACAGTTTACATGATTTTTTTTATTTGTAAACCTCTTCAATCATCTGGTGCAGAGAGTGAAGCTATGCAGAAGTTTGCAGCAGAACGTTTTAGCTCATACTGAAATATGGGGCATGGAGTGCGAAGGGAAAATTTCTATAAATCCTGATTTAATCCTAATATGCCCTTATAAAGAAAGTTGCAATGATATATTTATTCAGATGTGGCTGCCTCTGATGATGAGGAGGAGAGAAGCGAAGATGAAGACATATTACCATGGCAACAGGATTGGTTCTCTGCGTCATCTGACGAGGAGGAAGACGAGTAGGTTATCTTTTTGTTTTTTTGCCAAGACATGCAGTATTTGTGGCTTTGTTAGAATATAATTCAAAACTAATTCATCTTAATAATTGTCCATCTGCAGTAGGAAATCATCACTGACTAATCTGTGAATAACAATTTGGATTTAGTTGAATGCCCAAGTTGACTGTTTGTTTAATACTAAGTGTTACCAAAAAAATGAAATGCAGTTTTTTTATTTTCAGACCTGATGATGAACTTGCCTTGCATATCAGAACAACAAAATTAGCGTTGATGCGTGCTCGATTACGTCGCCAGTATGCACAATCAAGAAAATCGCACAGATCCAACCTTTCTTCTCACACATCCTATAATCAGACTGCTCTGTCTATGATACGAGCATCTAGGGAAAATCCGTCTGCTTCAATCAAAACTCTGTCCCTTATTTACCATTTGAAACCTCGTAAACAAAGGTAAGATGAAAGATTTTTTTAAAGCTTATTTTCCGGGACTCACTCACGTTACAACCGTACATTTTAAAAATTGATAAAAAATGTTTAAATGTTCTCATTTCTGTCCAAAATTGGTGTTAGCCATGGTTTTCACACTGTGTAAGCTGTCCTGTTCGGTATTGTCAGTGTGATATGGCCTTCAGAATACAAACCACAAATAAATGTTTCCCGACCAGTTTGCTTTCTGTTAGAAAATCCTTGACACCTGGTATTACAGTATAATGGTAATAAACTTCTTTAAGTGGCATTTAGAAGCTGGTTGTCCAATAACACAGGTAAATTACTTATGGATAAACAACTTCTGGCTTTATTAACAAGACGTTTCGGTGTTCAAGTAAAAATGAAGTTATAAACTGGCTTCATTGCAAGGTGTGTAAAACATCATCCTGATACATATCTTTCATTTCAGGTTGAAGAAGCAGGTGATCAAACTAAGACCTTGCAGACACAAAAACGATGAAGAAGTTCAGTGCTCTCTCACAGCTTTACCATTCGCCAACCATTGTCAAAAACGTATCCTTTTTTAATCAAACATAAACAACACTATGTGGTTGTGTTACTGTCACTTCTTGCTGTTGGCATACACCGCTGTCTTATAAGTGAAATACCCTTGGTCACGGCTTAAAACACTAATCAATCAATCAATCAGTGTCGGGGTGGAGCATAAAATATGTTATGGACATGCAAGGGACACCAGTGTATTTATATTTGTTTATTTTTATGTGTAGTATGGCACACTAAAGTAGATAAACAGTATGTAAATGAAGGAGAATTTTCCTGTGGCTACAGAAGTGTCGTGATGGCGTTTACGAGGTTTCTTGTCAGCTTTTCACCATTCACCGGAAACCCAAAGTCGTCATATAGGTGAAATACTCTTAAGTACGATGTTAAACACCAATTAAACAAACAAGTATGTAAATGTAACGCATAATTGCTTTATTTTTGTTTGTTTTTATGACATTCCTTGACGATGCCAAGATATTATGTACAATGTTGACCAGCAGTTGTTTGACTATTGTACGGCTAAGTTTGCTGATAATACCCAGTGCTGTATACCTGTGTTTGACACGAGACATGAATTGCCCCTCTGTCCAGAACATGCGGCTAAAGCTGTGAGTAATCCTCTTCAATACCCTTTAGCTGTGTATTAAAATGTTAATCAGATGTTTTTTCATTTGCTATTGTCATACTTTGTCAATTTACCACTCTTATTCATCTATTCTTCTGAAAAGTAACTGTATAAGAAAGGCTTTATGATGGCTTTGTAAACTGCGGTGAAGTCTTTATTAAACTCCCAACTTGTTTAATGCTCAATTTCATAACCCTGAGTGGAAAACCTTACAATTAACAAATTGGAAACAGATAGTTGTTCAAGTACGATTTGTTATTTTGTTCTGTTAGCGTGTGGTGATGTAATTAATCTTGAATGGTCAGGGTACACAATTGTATTTAAAGGCCCCTTTCTTGCAAAAGTCTTGCAAACTTAAATGTTATTTCTCTTCAGGATAATTACAACAAAGCTCAGGGTGCAGAGCAGAAGAGTAGGCCCCGCAAGAAGACCAGGCCATCAGCCCTTACTAAACCTCCAAAGAAAGGAAAAAAGAAAAAAAATCAGAGACGTAACGTCCGTCCACAAAAACCTATTCCAACTGATGAACCTACAGGAGACACTGGTAGGAAATGTCACAGCATTAGAATGAATATTCATTGATTGGGTTTCTTGATTCTTTCAATGTATCGTAAATTAACTTATTTCTTATTGCATACCAGAAATCAGCAGAAAATTATCACATTTTTATACGCCCGTTTACTACTTTCACTTTTGTTAATTGCAAAATAAGATTAAAAAAAAAAGCTTATTTTTGGTTTACATGTACAAGAATTGATTTAACATTATTTTCAAAGGTCACTATTGAAGTGCACTATTTGTTAATATGCCCTCAGACACAGATTCACATTTAAATAAATGCACCATTTACATATCTTATCAAGGCTCTTCGTCCTATAATTGTTTTGTTTTTTCTTACAGAAATGCCCCAGGACATTGATGTTAAAGAGGAGAGTGTAGAGATGAAAGATTCAGCTAGTAATGGGGAGTCTTCTCTACCACCCACTCCTCCAATATCCCCATCTATAGCTCAATCAGCTCCCTCTGTACCTACGCCCCAGGTGCCCTCTGCAGTACATACACAACTTCCCAAAAGGCTCCCCAAATCATTTGATTCAGATTTACCTGGATCTGTCCTTGAGTTCCCAGGTATGTAGCACTACTCTATTGTATTTTGTTTTAAAAAAAAATAAGTTTGATCAAAACACCAGGGGCCGGTTGCTCAAAGCAGTATTAAATTTAATCTTAGATTAATTAAGGTCATGCTATGTTGAAGGGCTATCCCAAACACCACTTTTAGTGATTTAATCTGGTATTATCGGCTAATACTGCTTTGAGGAACCGGCTCCAGAAGATTATTATAAATGTTGGAAAGCAAATATTGATCCTCCATTTGCTGCTTTGTTTATCTGACTGTTTTTACGAATCCAAGTGCAGTATGTTTGAAGCATAGTCATTCTGTCCTTAATTATCACTGATGGAATATTCATTTGCCAACAGACAACCTAGCAGAACTCTTAAGATTTTAAGGTTGTGTGCATGTGTAGCTATTTACTGTTGGAGTATATTGCCGTTATATAAGTGAATACCCTGAAGCACAGCGTTAAACACCAACCAGTCAGACGAATCCCTTCTGGTTATGAGTATACTGAACTAATATTCAAGGCTTCTGGTGAGGAATCCCCTGTTCAAATTGCCACGAGTTTTAAAAATAAAATAAAGCGTTAATTCACATCAGACAAAGAAATCAACTTAAACACTGGTTTATTGGGATCAATAATGTTTTATTGACAGACATGGCTGTGGTGAATGAAGTGATGGGTAAATCATTTGAGTTACCCTTAGAGCAGGCTTCTCGACTCTTAGAAGAGCAAGATCTTCACGATGTTCTTCTTCCTGATGATGCCTTTGATATATTTGGTGGTATGTTTTTTTCTATTTCTTGCATATCCAAGGTCATATCTCAAATTGACAAAATTCAGTCTTTTATCAAGAATTTTGACAAAAGTATTACATTATTTTAATATGTACAGGTGTTCTGTGTCAAAAGTTCGTTTTAGATGCGTAGTTTGTACAAGAAAAATCAACTGAAATGATGTACTTTATGTTTAAGTGAAAAGCTAAATAGTTCTGTAACCTGACTCAGTCTTAAGTTACTAGCAGCAAAAATGGAGAAAAGTCCAATAGAATTAGGGAAAATGATTGTATTTTTAACAGAGGCTTCACTGAAAAGGGCATTTTTATGCAGTTTCATATGATCATTGGTAATACTTCATTCATATCCTGGTGGGAGTAAAATGTAGTGTTCCTTGTTTTCAATTCAGG
>JAVFBZ010041505.1:0-14575 GCA_032466195.1 Katharina tunicata
AACATGTCACTGAACGATAACGACACCAAGAGCCAGTTTGTGGTATTACGGAGATTTCTGTGAGCCAAAATCACACCAATAAATGTAGAATTGGTCAATGACGTCACGACGCCAATAGTTAAAAACACAATGAAATCAGCTTGCATCTTGAGGTTAAAATAGTTAAGTAAGCCCCTCTTTAACTAGTTCGTGGACACTGATACAGTAATAACATCCAACAATTTTTAAACACAGCTTTTTGATTTTGTGATAATCAAAGTGTCATCGGAATTTCTTTTCGGACTTTTCCAGACAACTTGGTGACAATTACATTGGCTGAATTCAATTCTTCTCAAAGTTCCGTTGTATCCATTGATGTGTACGGGCTTACTTCACGATATCTTCCTACATAAATGTCTGATTTTGTCCCTCTTGGTTATCCTGGTACGCGGACAGAAATGATTTCAACAATGTAGCTATCTCTTTTCCGATCACCTATGGTGCTGTACCCGTAATGGTCCGTCGTACATTGTATTTCTTTACACAACCCTCATGTTCTGTGTTGTTATTATAGAGCAATATCACTGTTAATCTCCCATTAGTTTATACTCGAGGAGAAGATAAAGATAACACCCTGCCAAGTTCATTTATGTTGAGTCAGCCGGCCGCTGGATATGTTCTATGTTTCAAACTGACCCGTATTAAAGAACGCAAAATCATATGAAATAACAAATTAATCATAAACAATCCATTTCAGAAAAAAGAAACCTTGGTGCATTGCATAGCCAACATATAAAAATGCAACAAAAAGGGAAATTTTTCCAACCTGGACATAGCTTAGACAGTGAAAGATGCGCATACACATTAACTATCCACGTCTAGAAAACAGATTTCAGATTAGCGTCTATATCATTAACAACACGTGTATTTACTGTCTGTATGGCGCCATCTGTTCTGGTTATTCTAAACAAATATTGCATATTAACGTTGTGATAGAAACCATTCTAATAACCATTAACTATTCTCTTGCAGTGTGGAAAACTGATTTATAGACGAAACAATTCATTTGTTTCCGAATAAGTGGCAAAAGTTGATGTATGTGTGTTATTGTTACAGATATCAATGAACGTGAGCACTGTGATTATTAACATTTCATGACACAGTTCCAATTATCGCATACAAAGATTAATCCAGTTTTTAAAGTGATATATTTGTGAATATGTGCACTCAAATATTTATCTGATTAATATGTGGTATATGTGTTGCGGTTTGTAAGTTCTGTGTTTAAAGTCGTACACAATTAGCATATATACGCTATTAGACGAATTTGGACTCCCTTTGATCTTCCATAGTTAAAGGGGGACCTAATTTGTCTTTACATACAAGAGTATATCTTCACTTTTATGTTAAATAATCTGGTACTCATTTTGCGTGGTTCTCGGCAAACTCATGTCGATAAATTTTTTAAAATGAATATTTTCGTTAAATCAGTTACAATACGGTTTATGTACTGCCCCGGGGAAGGGGAGCGACAAAACATGGTTACATATACTATACATAACACTTATACTCATATTGTGTGCAACTTAAACTTTCAAATCAAGAAAATATACACTTGAGCACCTCGCTTATCACCAACCAAATAAACAAATATAATGGGACACAAATCATTGCAATAGCCATCAATTTTTATCTTACAGTGATACATAAATTTAATTCGGTTGTTTTCCCAATTTAACGGTATGCTAAATAGTTTTTTCACTACAACACGCCTTTGACCTTTTACTGGTAAACAATAAATTGTTAAGTAGAGTAAAGTTACGAAAATTATTACTTAGACTATATTGTTCCTTTGGTCTATCTGGTTTAGATTATAGCGACCAAGTATACGAATCTTCCCGTATTTCAACCAAACAATATCTGAATTGGTTCTAAGTAGTGTTCCTGGAATTAGCCAGCCATCCATTAAATAGTTCCCTCACATTACCTGATCTATCGGTTCATGTAACCTTGCCTGTTCCTGAGATCTTATCCACGACCAAACACAGATGAAAATACATTTAGCTTCAGAGGTGGGTCACGTCAAATAAATTAAAAGTAGATGTTTAATTCTTTTGAATCCTAACATGCTCTAACAGGTTTATAATTTTAGCGCAAGTAAGATGAACATGTACAGCGATATTAATTTCATTCAGATTTCAGGGTTAGCCTGATTTTGAAGAATATATTCGTATGTTTGTTTTTTCTACAGCGGTTTGGAACAAAGGAAAATATTAATTTAATGTATTATTTTATGTATGTTTAGCCATTACATCAATAAATTAAATTAATTGTTCTTGCTTGAACTTTACAATTTTGGATATTTTAAAAGAGTCACAAAGTAACGTTATAAAAGTGCAAAAACATGACGACTGAGATGGATTTTCTACTTCTGGATATATTGGTAAGCGACGTTTCGATCTAGATACTAAGAAAATGTTCTCGGATCGACTTCAGCTTTTAGCCGTCCGAAATTTGTATCGTAAAATTGCAATCTGAGAGCAAAGTAAGTCTATACATACTAAAAGATCACGAAGTTGACCTCCTGATGTAGGCATGCGCATTTATAAAACTGTAAATGAAGAGTAGTCGGTCTATGAACAATTCTCACATCATTTCGATATAACGACGTAAATGTTTGCAGTGTAGTGCCATACGCCGCAACAACCGCACAGGGAATAATCCCAGCAACAAGTTTTTACATAGACTTACTTGTTGGGGATTCATGTATTTCCATCTATATGTTTTAAGAATAACTTTGTTAATATGGCTTTTAAACCATACGTTTGTTTCATTATTTGTTTTGTTTTGTTTTCCCCACATGTATATATAAGTTGTTCAAAAATTTGTGTCATTAGCTTTAGAACGGTTTTAGAATCTAAACCGAAACGTTGCATTGATACTAAAGAAAGAAGCTGTCATCCATAAAAAGTGTACTGGTCACTTGTACTGAGTTGAATCTTTGTAGTTTTATTTAATACATGATTATGTGTGGTGTATTATTTATAAGAAACCCAATCTGCCAAATGTGTCGTTTCATCCAGCTTATCGCCAAGTATTTTTATCTTCCGTTTCCGAAAGATGTTTAAATGTTTCCGACACGTTTGAATTGAAATTGTTTGTGAGTCTGTTTGTGTTGACCTCTATCGGGTGTAGTGGCTCCGCATAAACATTATTACTTGGTTATTGTGTATAATGTTTCAGAAGTGGTTGGTGTATGTACCGAGGCCTGTTTATTCTAATGTTGGTTGTTCAATAAAAAATGTTGTGTAGAGTTGTGTTGAGGAGAATGACTCCTCCATTGTAAAAATGGTATAATATAGTTTATCCATCAACCTAACCAGTAGTTATCATTTAACAGTGGCTTTGTTGTTTTACATGAGTTTTATAATCGCTTTATGTGGTGTCCATAATGACCCAGAGTGTAGTGCTTGTAATGACGTAATCAGTTAACCTTACTGTTCAAACCTGACAACAGAAATAAAAGTTATAAAGAATAGCCTACTCCAGGCAAACAGTTTATAACGTTTAAAGAATATTTCTCAAATAAAGCAGAATGTTGCATGTTTTTAGAAGAAAATCTAAGATTGCTGGAAGCTAAGACTTATTTCACAACGAGCCTTGGGCCATTCCATAACATGTACAATTCCCAGAAAGCTTAGTTAAGAGTTTTAATATATTCAGCTGGGGCTTCATTCGGGGAATATTCAGTTCCATTAAAATGTATTAAAGTTAAATTCTTAACAACAAAACCAGAATCAACTTAATTGAAAACTTCAGCGCCGTAATACCGACAAACGTCCCTAAAGCAATATCAGCCTTTTGTTAATACCCAGCGCTGCTAAAGTATTGCACTAGTGATGCCCTATATCCAGCAGGATTTTAACAGCACTGCTCGTGCAGGGTTCTTTGGAGAAAAGTTGAAGAATCTGGCTATCTTGCAATTCTCATTATTCCGTGGATAATACCAACGTATTTAATTTGATTGACAACTGCTTAGTGTAATTAAATTTTGCGGTTCGAACTTCAATTCATTTAAATCTGGAAGACTTTATTAACCATCCATATCATTAGGACATTGCGCCAGACAATTGTGTTAACCCACAGTGAGCGCCATTGTTAAAGGTCTGTTCATTTCATTTATTCGCGACGATGGAACAAAATATCCTGTACTGCCTTAATTTAATTGTTATTTCTATTACCGTTTAACAAGTACCGTCCAATCAAAGTTGTATAAGTATAAAAAAATAACATCTTATGTATCTATATTTTAATCAGTTCAAATTTATGGGATGTGGGCGCACCAAAACTATAGCATAGTTCGTTTTGCCGTTCTATTTTTTGTATTGCAGAAATAGTTAATTTATTTGTATTTGTAATAATTAACTTACTCGAAAAAATAACGTGTAATTGTTTCTTTTTATTTGCGTTTGTTGTGTATGCCATAAATAGCATATGTACATTTCTTTTGCGTGCCGTTTGTTTTGTAAGAAACAAATAGTGTAGCCACAAAACTGCCCCCTCATACCTAACATCGCCAGAGTCCCTGTCTGTGTAGTGTGAAGCAGAGGAGTACACAGCTCATGACGGTGAATAAAGCCTGAAACCATTTGAATCCGGCCAATAACTAATAAACTTGGAGTTGTCACAATGGTCCTTAGATAGATTCGTTCAACGTGTCAAAATCCGGTGAAAGGTTAAACAATAGATATTAAACCAATCCACGCGAAATTGCCAAGGGACGAACTGCGCCAAGATAAATGTACGTATAACATGCAAGAAGTATCAAAGCCTAGAACAGTAACCTGGACACGTTTATACACCAGTCAAACATAGTTGATTTATTTTTGATAGGTTTGAGAAATGTTTTAGCACGGGTAAAGGTTGTCTGCTGGTAATATATAACTGTCATTGTGTCCGCTGAACTGCTACAAAAATATGCTGTTTGGGCGACATACTATCATTTATTAAAAACACACAAATAAGAAAACAAGATTCACTTTTACTTTGAGAACTGAATACCCGTGTGTCCAGGTCACCAGGAAACTTGACATATACTTAAGGCCGACAGGCGTGCTCAATCTTGTGCGGTACATGAATGGGATTCATCACAACATAAGAGTTATGGTCTTCTGTATGAGCTAACACTGAACTACCTCATAATCTGAAAAACATATTTTCAACAACTTTGGACGAACAACTGTATGACATTACCATTGTGGATGCGGGAGATCGAGCTGTAGCTGTGCTGAGTGAGAAGATGGCAGGATCATATAGGGCGATAAGGATGAGTCAATCACGTGTTAAGGTATTCTGCACAAACCGAATGCCCAGTGCCTAAACTTTTATACATAAAGTGACGGGATAGAGAAGACTTCTTGAAAACCAACGAAAATCGATCCGTGTATAACGCTTTGTCACAACAAAGAAAGATCTTAAGTATGCCACATATATGACAGAATGAAATGTTGAATAAGATATACTAGGTACTTTTTTTTATCAGGCTTAATATCTGTATATTAAGAGACAAACCAGAATTTGTTTTTAGATTTTAGTATTCTCTCCATCTATTTAGAAAAACAAAGATTGAAGCCGTGGTAAATATATCTGCCAAAGGGATTTTCTACGCTACAAGACCATGTGACCGTACACAACAGAAAATACAAAGCTGAGGAACTACTTATGTCCAGTCGTTTATGTAAAACATATATCGTTTCAAATGTATATTATTCTCTTGTTTTATTTTGATGTTTCCGTATCCCATGGTTCGTTTCAGTATTTTTGGAATTCGGTGGATATTTATCAAAGCTTTGTTTGAAATGCCGAAGCGCCCACTGTTGACGTTTGCGTACAAATCAATCAAAGGTGAATCGCTCTCATTTCGACGATTCTGTTTAATATAAAAAAGTATTTCGCAGCATTTAGGCCACTGTCATAAGGCTAGTTATAACAGCCATTTTATTAGATAACGTTTGATGTTATCGTTGCACAAGTTTAAAAGACTACACACAGCACCAAGTTGATTTTCTCCCCCATGAGCCGAGTATAAGCGACAGTTTGACAAATGTTCCCATGATGCGATTATTTTCTGGTAGTATTGAAGGTATTTGGTAAATGTATTATATTACAGTGCTCGTCATCTGTAGGTCTCGTCTCAGATCGGACTGATGATCAATCTCATTCCTCCATATCCATTGCTACAGCTGTAGTCCGACCTTAGACCGCTGGAGCCAAAATAACAGGTTGCGAGCACAAAAGTATCCTGTTACAGTAATTTTAAAATCTACCTTTTTTACTTTTCGGCAGTATATGTCCATACTGGTAGGTAGTAAGTCTTCTAGGTTGAAGCCTGCAAAGCTAAATACCAGTGCATGTATGCATATTTACATCTTAAGATGTGCAATATCAAATGTGCTTAAGTTTGGTTTTTATAGCTCACAGTACAACAAATTGCTTTATAATGGTTTTAATCGATGCCGGAAAATAGCAAAAACATTTGCTCACTATTTTTCGATTCTGCTCATCAAGATGTTTTTTAGTTTCACCGTAGAATATTTCTGGGTGGTCTTCTATATCAATGTATCGTATCTAAGGATGCGTAAACCTACCGCAGGGAACATTTAAATACTGATGTCGGATTTGAAGGTAATACAGTCTTTGAAAACTCTGATTGAAAAATGTGTAAATTGTTCTTATTAAGTGGGAATATCTTTCCACTAACATATAACAAAGTAAACAACTGAGATATAATCACCCCTGAATATCTTTATTTTCAACTAATTTTTCTGTAGGAAAATAATACTTAGAAATATTAATGTTTGTTCCTTGAATTTCTTTTATTTAAGGGTAATGAAAAGTTAAGTTATGTCTTTATTTTTTACTAATAATGTTCAACATTTTCAAAGAAAATAAATTTAAGTTGTATTGAATCTTCCAACAACTTTTCAATTTCAGTTCAAACAAAACATGATGTTACCAAAAACTAATGCACACCGATGTAGACCCGATGAAGTTGGCAGCTAATTATACAATTTGAAGTCCCTCTGCTACATATCTCCTGCTTTTTTCTTCAATTGTTTTAAACACAAGCCATGTTTTGTGTAAATTATACTCGAAGTTAAGAGAACCAGTTATTTGTGATTATCAGACCTGAACGTATTTGATGTATACAACACAAGACTTGTATGTTGTTACCCGGCCAGGTTTGACTGTAAGCCCCATCCTGCAATGGTATAAGGGAGAATTTCATAATCCTTGAGCTAAGGCCTTTATTCGACTTTTTTTTTAATTAAAAAATTTGAACATCTTTGAGGATGACATTTTCTCAAAGCCGATATTTTAATATGCAATAAATAATATAATATATGAATTTGATATACTGAGTCTATGTAACAACCACAAGACAACATTAAACCAGATTAAAGTTATCACTACTAAGATAAACTCTAACTCAGAAAGTCGTTCATATGTTGGTATAAATTAGATATTTCGGCTTTATTATTTATTCAACTCATTGCGACATAAAAAGCAATAATTTACTATGTAAACATCATGACTTTGTTGATCGGAGCTGATTCCATTATATAATAATAAGCTCAGTTCTGTCATAATGGTTGACTACCTCTCCATACAAACTGGAGTACTCTTTAATGGTTATTGGGTCATCTGTCAATTATAGGTCAGCTGGGATCACACAGTGCACGAAAACAAGTGTGAGTGATCATTTGTCGCAGGCAAATCTGTCCTGAACGTAAAATTATATACCCCAATATCGATAAATATTGTATTTCTAGCTCAAATTATGCCGTCTTGGGATATTATGGGATTCGTTCAATCTACAGAGACAATAGTTTATCAACCAAGGCGTTATAGAGCTCACTTTTACTCGTGTTTTGTAAATACATATCGAACAGCTTCTTGACTGCAATGACTTCATTGGAGTAAGCGTTTTTCGTTTGGAGTGAGTTTGAAAAGTGCTCAGATTATGAAGCCAGATTACGGCAGAACTTCTTGTTCACGAAATGTTACGTTTCTTTCGTTTAACTATTTGTAAAATAAGATGTCCTATTAAGGCCAGGCTTACTTACTTACGTGACTTGTGACGTGGGAGAGTCTTACAATGATTTATTTGCTGTCCAGAAAGAAAATAACAGGTGCGTGGCACGGAAGTTAAGTTATGAAATACATAGTTGAGGCATAACAACAAAAATCTATCTAGACTCATGTTGAATGTGTTCTGAATTTGATTATGTTGTGCAATCGTTTGTTTGAAACAGCTCGCCATTGTTTTGGTGAAATAGCCGTATAACATTGGCGCCGTTTAACGTAAATCAAAATCATACAAAAATCGCACAGCAGTTAAGAGTGAAGAAAAGAAATTCATGTCTTTATGACCACCCTGTCTTATAATTATAACATTTCACCTTTATAGTCATCTTCATAAAACACAGTAATACAAGTACATACAGTTTCTTGCAATGGACCATTACAGCACTAAAACCTATGACTCTATCAACCATCTTTCTCAAAATGTCTTACGATATATGTATGCCGTATTGTCTTTAATAGTGACACGCATTATGAAATTGGCTCCACAGCTTAAACAGTCTGCGGGCTGAAAGGTGCTGTAAATGAATATGCCGTTAATGGGCATAAACAATTATATCGGTTATATTGAATGTCGCCATTCTAACATGGTCGTCAATAAATCATCGGAGTTGTGCAGGATCTTGTTGCGTAATGACAGACTTTTTTCAGACTAAGCGCCCACAGTGTTGACTAATAACTTGGCCAGCAATACACCAAAGGTTTCGGTTGAATATATTTATATGATGACACAGAACATATGTAATGTTAAGCAAAAATGAAAACAGGATACAATACATAATATTATCTATCTCTACCTTAGATCATGTTGCTTTGCATGTTCACAGCAAGTGAGATACACCGTGCACGAACATGTCGTGTTACGCATTGGTACTCGTTCATACCTTACATTGCAGAATATTGTATTTACAAATGATTGGACATATCACAATACTTTTGGGCTCAGGATATCGGCCAAGTTTGTCGTACTCAAGGGTATTTTACTTTTATGACGACTTAGCTTTGTCTGTGTACGGCGGAAACGCAAAAAGTAACCTCGCAAAAAGTTCTGCACGGGGATGTTGAACAAAACAAGATTTTGATGGCAGCAAAATATGTTATGATATGCCAAATTTCTTACACATCCGACCAAATGAATGAATTTATAAAACATTCTACCAGGAAATCCAGTTAACCTTAAGTGCTATATGAATATTGAACACAATCATGGACAGTGTTCCCAATAACACTACGGTAATTTGATCTGGATTATACATGGGGGCACTTACAGACTTTGGTCGATTACAACATGTATGTGCTTAGAAAGGCTGTTATTTGGCACAACATATCAGCACGATTTCTGTCTGCTGCGCCTATACCATAATAGTATCAATCTTGCTGTTTAGGCTGTTATTTGGCACAATATATCTGCACGATTTCTGTCTGCGGCGCTTATACCACAATAGTATCAATCTTGGAAAGTTAACAGCTATTAACCAGTACACCATAATCTTTAAATTAAACCAAGACCGTGACAACGGAAGATCTGATATTAATCTGAATGACCTCCATTCCTCTAATCGATATCGAGAATTCTAATAAATATTATAAGTTGAATGAATTAATGCGATATTTACTTCTGTGTTTAGAGTGCCAAAAATCAGTGTAGCTCACAATCAGATCAGAAACCAGGAACAGGATAATCTGGTATTTATACATTTGACCGTAATTTGACAATAATCTTATTTAAGAAATAATGGCCACAATTCAGAAAGAAAAGGAAATAAACTAATAAAATAAATTTGAATTATGTGTGATTCCCTACTGACCTGGTGTCCTTACCCCTTGGGTCAAACTGTAGTGTTCTCAGTTACAATTATTGTATTCCTGAATTAGATTATTTGACCTCACGTTACACATTAACTCTATTCGAATATAAGGTTTTTTTTACGGTGTTAGGATTCTCTCAAGCAATTTCAACATGGATATTTTTAATTCGATTTAATACCTGGTGATTGTGTTTCCCAAACGATTTTTCGGCTTGAAAGACATAGTGAACTGTTTTAATTGTCTTTATAAAATATTCACATCAGAAACCACAATTGTGATTGTAAACACCGAAAATATAAAGATTCTACTTTTTGCCTTCATGTCGAACTCCGAAATAATGGGTCCATATCTACCGTTTGAACCTAGAATCATCTCCTCCTAAAAAATAGTCGATTTAACAAGCTGTGATATAGAGCCGATGTGCAAATCTATCGTGTTTTCTTTGTTAATTGGCCTCCTTCAAGTTCTTGTTATACAGCCAATTATAACCAAAGTACATCAAATATACTATAGTCTGTCTTAACGTGATTATCGAGGTGCAATTGATTTTGGTTTGAGATAAAACTCATGTATTTGCACACCAATTTCAGTTTCTTGTATGGTTTGGAATGTTGCTGATACTATATATTGTTAACATAATGTAGAAAGTCCATATAATGTTATTCGTGTACTCGGCCTACTTTGCATGTGTGGACTAAATTACTCAACTGGAGTAAATACAGCTTGTGGGTATTAAATATCATTTAATGACGTGCGTGTATTAGATGTCATTTAATGATGTTTCTGGGGTGATCTGTTTGCTCGAAGTAGATGAGAACATCCAATAAGAAGATTAGCTTGGTGATGTGTGATTTACCTTCATAACCCTTTCCCCGTGGCACCTTCACAGTCCATCCCACCTTCAAATGTCCATTTCACATCCCACCTTCTTAACCTCATCCCGTCAACACCTGGACAACTACCCTCCCTTCCGTAACCTGCATAACCCATCCCACCTTCATAGTCCAATCCCCATAACACATTCTTAACCCCATTGCAAAACTATTCACAAACCTATCCCACCTCCATATTCCAATGTCCATAACACCTTGGTAACCCCAGTGGAATAACACCAGTCCTTCATTGTCATATCACCTTCATAAACCCATCCAACCTTCATAGTCCAATCCCCATAACACCTTGGTAACCCCATTGCAATAACACCAGTCCCTCATCGCCATATCACCTTCACAGAGCCAACCTCCCTTCATGACCTTATCCACACAGAAGTCCGCGTTAGATGCTACACGTATCACAGCATCATGATACTGGTTCAGTGAAACCACAGAAGTACAAGATTACGCATTACCCTACGAGACAAAATGACGGAAAAGCACGGAAAAAGACCGATTCTGCCATTTGACTCCGTGCAGAACTCCGCGCTAATCTATCGTTAAAAGTAATAATCAGCACCTCCAAAGAAATTGTCGATTTAAAAAGCTATGTTACAGGGCCGGTGTTCAATCCTATCGTGTCCTCTTTGTTAATTGGCAATTGGCAAATTATCGTTATAGAGCCTATTAAAGCCAAAGTACATCAAATATCGTGTTACCGCCCGTGTTGACATAAATCTCGACGTGTATTCGATTTTGGTTCAGATACAGCACATGTTTCTGCGCACCAATTTCAATTTCTTGTCTGGCTTGGCATGTTGATGGTTTTAATTGATAATTTTGGCATAATGTAGAAAGAAACCCTATATATTTCATTCGTTTACTAGGCGAACGTGCTCATAGAATTGTGATTTACCTTCATACCCTCATACACACATTCAGAGTCCATCCCTGAACCCCATTCACAATCCATCCCTGAACCCCATTCACATAGCACCTTTTCCCCATCTCCACAAAACCTTGATATTCCTGTTTCAATAACATCAGCACCTAATCGCCATATCATCTTCATAACCCACTCCACCTTTATGACCCCATGCCCACAAAGGGTGCATCTTACATGCTACAGGCTTCACACCATATTGATACTGATTGAATGGAACCAGAGACGTGCAAGGTGACGCATTACCCTATCAGAAAATAATAATAATGTCGGTTGATGCCATTTGACTCGTGTCGAATCTAGCGATAATGGGTCTTTGTCTACAGTTATAAGTCAGAATTTCCACCACCAAAAAAATAGTCGATTTAATATGCCGTGACACAGAGCAGATTTGCAACCCTATCTGGTTTCTTTGTTAGTTGGCAATCCACAAGTTCTCGTTATAGAGCCAATTATATCCAAGGATATCAAATACCGTACTACAGTCCGTGTTGACCTAAGTTTCGACTGATAATCGATTTTGATTTAAGATACAATACATTTATTTGTACAATAATTTTTGTTTGGTAACTAGTTTAGGCACGTTGCAGGTTCAAATTTTTATTGTTGGCCTTATTGCAGTAATTCCATACAATTTTCGGCGAACTTAACTATGGACTTAATGACTGAGCTGGATTGAATAAAACTCGTGCGGATTAAATATTGTTTAATGACTTTTCCGGAACAATTAGTTTTCATGTTTAGATAAGGATATCCAGTTAAATAAATGTCTGGTTTTGTGTGATATACGCCACTTTCAGTGGTATTGCAGGTATGCTGTGGCGAAGACGTTTAAAGGTCTACCGATGGTTTTGTCCACTCCCAAGCATGCCAAGCCCGTATAACAAGTGAACTGAACAGGACAAAGAGAAGAGATTAAAATTTTAAATAGCCGTTCAAGAATTAAAATGGTACTTCCTTCAGAACATAATAATCCCTTAATATCTTTACTATACTCTTTTCTCTGTTCCTTCATTCTGCTTATTACTGAAATTTGAAACGGTTGCACATGTGTTGAAAAATCATTTTTGTTAATTTAGGGAGCATCGGACGATACTTAATCTTACATGTAAGATGTTCAGTCTTATATGGAAAACGTCTGATGTTTTTTATTTCGTAGGAAAGTGGGAGTTGTATGATAGAAGCATAGTCTAGGAAGACCTGGACAATGCGTTAGCTGTCCGATCTAAACCATTTTACAATGGGTAGCTTTCATGCCAACTTGTCTCATGTCATTTTAACCATAACACAAATCTTGACACGTTTGAAGTTTAAGCTCTTCCCACGCATTGGACGCGGTGATGGGAACAGCATGGATCAAAATCTCACAAAAAATAGATCGATGATGTCGTTAAAGCAACTTTAGTCGCGGCTCGAGTAAGACTTAATGCCCATTAACGGGACCGCCATAGACTATCAATGTATAGAAGTTAAACCCTTTTTATAGTTTCTGGCTAAGTACTATAACGTTCCTTTTTGTTGTATTTAAAAACAAGGACCCTTTCGCGTTCAAAGGAAAATGGTATCCTTGCTGATGTAAGTGGACGTTTTCGTTTGTAAAAGTTGTATATAATCCTTGCGACCATTTTGCTTCATATGTGATGTTTTTCAGTTTGAGAAAGATAGAAACGTAGGGACAATATATTTATTTTATTGGTTGATCTGTTTTTTAGTGAGAATAAGTTTGTAACAGAAACTGCGTCAGCTCTGTGATTAAAGAGAACTTGTGGAATCGATTGCGTTATCGATCGAATGTGTCTACAAATGACTATTTTCAAAGACAAGAAAAACTAGTATCTAGGACCCGTTAGAAGTTAGAATGTTTACACTGACGATTAAGATAAAACACACCCGAATAAATTAACTTTACAAACTTTGTGTACTGAGAATAAGCAACACAATATGTTTTCGAATTTTGGGTTATGGAAATATTCCCACAAAGAAATAGTCGCTTTATATGGTATTGTTAGATGCTTTATTGTCCATAAGAACAGTTAATGAGAGACTGAGATCTAACCTATTTCTAAATGACGAGTCTTGCCAGTGGTCAATGTTAGGATTTGTTAAATTTGACACTTTACAAAGCACTCTAGACGAAAACATTTTAATTGTCTTGGAGGGAGTTTGACAGACATGTATTCCCTAGTTATTCGGATTACTTTGCAAACAAGACATCACGCAACATATTTTATTTCCACCGGAACTTTTTTCTTCGAATCATAAAAAATGACGAATACAAGGCAAGTATGCTTAACCTCGTTTTGGAAAAGGAAGGGCTCTGGAAATATAGAAGACATGGCAGGTAAAATAGACGGAAGCAAACGAACAGCTGAGCTGCTTACAGTTCACCATGCACCAGAAGATAAGGTGGCGGGTGGTACATTTATGAAAGAACACTTAGGCATAAGCATCTATCCTAATTAAGACAATTACCATCCAGTCATACATTCCAGAGGTATAACTTAGCCTGCGGTTCGTGGTTGGTACTTAGCTTTTTAAAAGATAACATAAATACTTACGCTGGAGAGCAAACTGTGTCTAAAAGCATAAATACATCGTATTGACATCTAATAATACATCATATATTCTCTGGGTTATCATCTACGAACCATTGTAAACAAAAAGGGACTAAGTGAGTAAGGTTCGAGTATCAATGCAAGAAAGCGGCTAACACTACCACCTTCATGGCCTCTTCGCCACAACACTTTCATAACAGTATTCCAATAACACCTTTGGAAATTCAATCCGCATAACATCTTCATATCCCCATAACACCTTGATGTCCCCA
>JAVFBZ010041505.1:14675-28304 GCA_032466195.1 Katharina tunicata
AACACCTTGATGTCCCCATAACACCTTCATCACACCATTGCAATAACAACTGCATAATTCCCACCCGCATAACACCCTCGTAGCCCTATCACCATAACACCTTCACAACACCATTCCCATAACACATTCGTAATGAAATATTTTTTGTGTCGTTTAGAAAGTGACCGTTTACAGTATTTTCCTACTGTTGGATAACCCTCTCTGATACTGAACAACTTCGTGTTCAGAAAAGTTTGCAAACTGATACTTTTGCATGAATCGAACCCACGATAACCCTCAGGGACGGTCGGATAGCTGAGGGGTTTGGGTAGCCGGCATTTGCTGCTGTCGATTAGTTGCCTGACCCTGAGGGTAGTACGTTGGAATTCTTTCAGCTTGCACAATTTTTCTAACTATGTACAGTATCAGAGAGTGTTATCCCAAAGAAAAGAAAATACTGAAAAATAAATCACCTGCTGTAAATCCCGCAAAGATGCTTATCACCAATTTTCTATCACTCGTAACGTTCGCCGTAAGTTTGCATTCTGTAGTATTAATGCCCATTTATAGCCAAGTATTCCAGAAATAGTGACTGAGCTTCGCTAGGTGGCGACAGGTGTTCTAATACTGACGTTTTGAAGGAATCTGTCAAGCCATTAGTCCCAGAAAATGATAAACGACCGCATCAAGTGACTTTAGCGGCGCACCTGGAAAATACAAACAAAACACCCCAAAACTGTTGAGCATCACTTGTACATACATGTTATGTGTGTAGTTTCATGACGAGCTCTGGGTATGTTAGCGTACAACGCTGTTAGTTTGTAATGTATGAACTAAAGTATGGTATTAGGGGCTTTAGATGTGGAAGAAACGCTATTACAATCCTTCAGACAGTCGCAATGTTACCATCGAAAATGTCCATGCCGATGTCGTGCACTTTTTGAAGTCTCTCTCACGTGCAGTATTTAGCTAATGCCAAAATAATATTTGATATGTGTATATTTGAGTTCAAACCCACAACAACAATTAACCAGGAAACACAAATTCCTTTAACTTTTTATTTATTTTATTTTTTGGCTATGACATGATAGCCAACAGATTGTTTATACACACATTTAGATGTAAGACTTCTGCTTCTGACTTACTAAATATTGTTGGAATCACAATGTGTATTCCCTGTGATATTGATTTGAAATTAACGCACAATCACCTTTGTCTTACTTATGGACAAGCTTCTCAAGTTTGTATAATGTCCAAGTATTAATAATTGAGTCTATCGGTTGTTCAGAAACGATTAGAAACGAGATAACTGAAGCCGTTTATAGGCCCTTGTCCGTCTTCGGCTGCAATACAAAAAATATTGTTTGATAAAAGCGGGTGGTTGGTGATTTACTCCTAAGGCCTCCTAACTTACACTTACCACTAGACTTCATTATGCGCGGAAAAAAGAAACCAAAAAATATTCAAGAAACAGCATGCTTTCAGGACTTTTTGAAGACTGATATCCAATGTTTGTTACTTTCTAAATTCACACAAAACCTTTGCTCCAGAACGTATCATTGCAGTCAGATTCGAATAAGCTTTGTAAATACTATTGCATCTTTTCAACCTTTCTACTGCGGTCAATATCTACTGGTTGTTCTGACAATCACCTGCTCGCTTCTACATGTATGTTAGCTTCTTATTTTTCTTATTTACTTAAATTTGCGTACTGTTTAGAAAACACCATCTTCAGCAAATAAAGATTAAAACAACTTGACGCACGATTCCCTCGGTATGACAAGTGAAAATACAAGATATTACTTCTGATATATTTCCGGTGCAACGTTGCGGCCTAGATGCTTAGATCGTTTACAAACAATGGAACTTGAAAACAGTGTTAGCATCTAGGTCGAAACGTTGCGCCGGAAATATACCAGAAGTTGCAATCCATTATATCGAATGTTATTCTAACTACCCTTATGTTCAATTCACTTCAACTGAAATATTGAGTGTAAAGACCACCATTTCGTCCGTTTTACTATTTTGTTACACACAAGTTATTCATTCTAGATAACGATTGCCAAGACTGATCATGCATAAATGGATAATTATGTCGAATAAAGTGCAATTGAAAGCTGCTCATAAAGTTGTGACGGAAAAACGGCAAAAGCAAAAACATTAAATGAAAAATGTATTGGTGAAGACTGAAGGGTGGACAGCTTAAATTGAGATCAGAATCAAATCGAATCCAATTTCCCTGTTCTGAAAAGGAGGCAAAATAAACTGAGAGTCCAAGTAATCTTAAATGTTCATGGCAGTTTATAAACTCTGTTTGAGAAGTATGGACTTCCTGGTAATACGTGTTGGTAAGCCTGACGCCTGTTTGTGGATGAGACCGTCAGTTAGCTCCTTATGGGGTACCATGAGACTTTAAGAGCCTCGGGATTTTCCACTCATAAAGCCGAGTATTAGACAAATGTCGATGGTTACGATTTTGTGCTGAACTAAATAATCCAGAAGCCTCATTATTGTAACAGAAAGCTTTATGCAACGGATAAGTTTGAGTGGCGCTGAAATCTTACATCTGAAAAATGACATGCGAGCCTTAACTATAAGCGCATTAACAGCATAATGCAGATGGCAAACTGCTGCAAGAAATCCGTAATACTTTTACGCGGTGCTTGAATTTATCCATTATCCAGTTTAAAATGTTGGTGAGTCTCGAATTGCTGAGGCCAGCGTGGGGTTTGCCGCTATTTATATCGACATTGCTGTCATGTTGAAGGACTGATCTAAGCACAATGTAAACAACGACATAATACCACAGTCTCCTAGTTAACTTTTCGAATTCAATTAAGACAGTATTTGATGTTACAAGGACTAAATATGAAACAGCTAGGAAAAATTTCAAATACAAATCAAACAGTATATTGAGTTACACAAAAGTTACAGCTTGACATCTCTATGCGTTTGAAAAATGTTAAGAGAACGAAGACACTTTTATTTCTTCAATTTTTCATGTTTTTGATTCTAGTTTTTCCTATTTTTTAAAATGATTTACATCAACAATTACACGTTTATATTAATAGCAAAACGATTATTATGGTGTGGTTATTGATGGACATTTGCCGGATACATAGCACTGTAAAGCCTTGTGACATTATGTGCAATTTTCACTAGAGAAAGTGATATTCAGTTTCATCTTGATTGGCTCAAGATATTACAGATTAAAGTCGTCATAATATGTCATGAAACTCATGTGAAGCTTTCACACTAATTGTATGGCAATGACCATATATGGAATGTTGAACGGTTGGTTAAAACAAAGCTTCTCTTGTATTAGAGGACATTGTAGACTATTCTTACCCCTAGCCGTCTGAAAATATCCTTGAAAAAATAGAAAGAAGGGAGGTTATGGTCGGACAACAAAGCTTGACATGTTTATGGCTGTTCTCTATCACTCGTCTGTTGACAATCGTCAGCGAATCTACAATGTAATCAATCCCATCGTGAACTAAATTAAAAAAAAGTGTACCTCAATAGAACTATTCGGAAAATATTTTCACCTATAACGATGACATTGCCTGCAATTCATTTTTTAACAACATCGCAGACTCAGGTGGGTTTGTCCAAAATGTAACAACATTTTTGCCCAGCATTGAGTGTCAGAGGTCAAGGGTGTCTGGCAGGTTTTGAGTTGTAGATAACAATGTACTCCTTCCCGACTGTGCATAAAGGAATTGGTACAGCATCTTTCGAAGAAAATATAAATTACGATAATTTGCTGTTTTATCGGATCAGAATTATGATCTAACCCCTATGCACTCGGAAGTCCTCGAATGTACTGAAACGTGATACGACCATCACCATTCTGGCTGAAACTTGTGAGTATATCTGCTAATGTAGACAGATTCCAAAGTTTTCATTTGTTTTACGTTCAGAATACAATTAACACATAACTAAACTTTGCGTATCTAAAGCCATATGAAATTCGCATGTGTTTTTATGTGTTAAAAATACAGCGGTAAATAGGTTTTTAATGGTAAGATTTGTAGGCAAATTGATGCACCTTATCACGGAAAAGCTAATTTATGACAGCGAAATAACGAAAAATCACGCGAGGTTTTGCTGATTGACCTCTATTGCTTGACTAAGAACTCGGCATCTATTGCTTTTTTTGTGTATGAAATATTTGCTTTGTCAACGTTTTCTTTATCAACAACAATATAATTGTAAACATTATAATTACGTATATCTTAAAGAGATACACGATTAAATTATTTCTCACCAGACAGACCTCGTGATTTATTTTCTGTCGCGTATGGATTTGCACATGTGGTGAAATACCCTTTTTGTCAACACCATTAGTATTTACACACAAGTTTAAACGCAATTAGAAAATATTTATTAATTATGTGTAGTATGAGCAATGGCGATCCAGCTTGAACTTGTGTGATATGGCGATATCACTCTCGTCTGTTAACTTAGGAGAGTTAAGACTGGGGACTAGTTTTTTCGCTTCTTTTTCGGCATAACAGTCCCGTAAAGTAACATGTACTAGTTTATAATATGTAAACGAATGAAACCCGACTCTCCCACGCCACTTATTACACACACTTTTTCATAAAGATCATAAAGATTTTGAGATACAGAATTTAATTAAATAAGTTATCGGAGCGAATGAATGAATTTCATTTTGATTAAAAAGTCTACCATTTTCTTCTTCGTCTTTTTGGCTGTGTGGTCAGGCAATTTTCGCGTAATGATTTATACAATCTATTTTCCATATTTTATCCAGTTTTGTAAGTTTCAAACATGTCATCATTTCAAGATACACGGATTGATACGGAAAAGGATAAATAAATAAATCCTTAAAATTAACTCAGCAAATGGACAGCTCGGACACAAAGTGATTCTGGCTCACAACCTGGATGCATGGTATCCAGACTCCCGCATCTTGTTACAAGACACGATGTCAAGAAGTACATTGATGATTTTGCTATTCTTATAATAATTTAGTAATATAATGTCATGTGATAAGATCCGTGGTTTGACCAGAACGTGATTTGGATATGTTGCCTTTTCTGTAGTAGTTCATAAGCATGAATGACTAACAGGTCACCAGAGCAATAAAGCACTCAAACCATGGAGACAGCGTCATGGTGTGTTTTTGACCTATGCAGTCTACACTGAATGACATTGGACTAGAAGGCGAGTGCCAAATATCGACCATAAGCTACTTAATCTTTTGAATAAAGTTTTAGTAACCCAGCTTTTAATACATCACATCTTGTTTACATTTACAATTCCCCATTAGCTGGATGCTTTTGTATGGGAGAGTAGCTTTTCGCTGTTTTATTCCTCATAACATAGTTCAATTCGGATTCATGTAATTGATTAATGATGAGCATTATTCATTTTATGATTGATCTTACTAGAGTACCATTGATTTGAACATATTTTTTCGTGGTGCACTTCCACTAATCGATCTGATTTGAAAGACCAAGTAGTGAACGGTAACTGGTGGTTGTAGCAGTAGTCTAAAGGTTCTATCTTTAACGTTGACCTTGGCGCTTCTCCATGCCTATATTATTTAACTTCTTAGCGCCTCCAATGAACAGAAAACCATGGTTTTGTTATTGGCCTAAACTGGACCTATTCATGCAATATATGTAAATTTTGGATAAAGTTTGCACGTACTACATTTCTTAAAGTGTATGTAATATATACTATGACAATTTATAATCAAATCAGTAGGGCTTGGTTGAACCAAAACCCACAGTTTATTCGAGCTTCTGTTTGAACCAAATTTGACCGGAACATCTTATTACGTGGTCCACCGTTTCAAGACTTTAACTACGTATAAGCAAAATTTTCTTTCTCTACAATTATACAGAAAATATATATATTAGACAAGGATTTAGAACAGTTTAACTTTGTTTGACGAGTTCATATAACGTAGTATAGAAACTCTACAACAGCGGCATATCGGCTAGAAAAGGGCCATTTGCATATGTAAACTTCTGCATTAGATGTGTTATTTATGGTTCAAGTGGATCGGCTCACATCCATTAAAATGTTTAAAGTAACATAAGCACTAAAAATAAGGGTTTTACAACAAATTCTTATTGCCTTAATTTTAACCAACTTTGAAGTTTGTTACTTTTAACAAAAACTCGTCACTTTGTTCCAAGTAAGTAGTGTCATGGGTGTGGAAATTACTGACGAGTCATTATTGTTAAGCTGTAAGACTTAGCTCATGCATCAGATTTTAGTTAAATTGACGCTAGCTAATTTGGCTAAATTGCTCTTGGGAAAGAAAACATTCCTCTCTTCCCACTATGAACAATTTTTGCTAACTTTATTTGGGATGTAACTGCCCCCGTTTGACAGTGAATCATTATACAATAACTGTATGGTTATTTTATGGATTTATAGACTTTATGGATGACAAGTTCTGGTTTATTGTTTAGTGTATTGCTAAGACCGTGATCAAGCATCTAGCCCGAAACGTTGCACCGAAAATAAATCCGAAGCTGTTATCTATACAATCTAAAGTTATTCTAAGTGTACCAACTTATAATTGCCTCTAAAAGAAGATAGACTTTCACACTATTTCAGACAGAGAATAAATTATTTTAGTCATTATGAATAACAGGAAGTTTGTATCCTTTGAAGTCAAATTCAGTTTAAAAAGATCAAACCACACAGGATATATTTATCATTATCGACCATTCGGAGTCATGAACTTGTGAGCGTTATTTATCGATGTAATTCCTCAGCGTGATCGGATGTGTACCTCTGCGATTATCTGGCACATCAAGGCAGACCATCCATAGAAAACGATACTGTCTTATTTAAACAATACGAGCTGAGACACACTAATCGCATTAGATCGATCGGATAGTCAGCTGTTGGGGTAGAACCAGGGGATAAATATATATGCCTATTGTAATATCTTTGATCTGCTCTTATTTTGAAAACTGTATTCCATATTACAATGTATTACTTGCAATATTATTTAATCTAACTAACGTTCAAGCTACTTAACAATCTTTAGTTGCTGCCAAATTGATTTATTGGTAAAGGTGGCATGAAAATGCATGATGTTGGGTAGGAAAGATGAGATTTTGAAGAGCGATTTAGCTATAGAATCAGGCTGTGTTGAAGGCGCTGGTTCAACGACAAGTCAGATGACTCCGATAGTTGAGAGAGGTGTGGGACAGGACAAGGTCAAGAATGTACACCCTGTTATGTTGCCTTAACATATCCCAAAATGTTAAGCTATAGTAGGACATACCATTGCATTCAATAAAAGTTAAATATAATACAAATACTCATGTTAGTATTGTGGTTACTATCGTTTATATGATATGGAATAAATAACCCTTTTGACTGTATGGAAATAACTTTGTTTCATAATTGACAAATCCTCCTATGTGTGACATTTCAGTGTGGTTTATAAGATAAGCAATTTGTATCACTTTTGGTAATATTTTATTATATGGTATTTTTAGTTTCCATATAACAACCGTATCGGGATACAACCTGTGATACTTATGTATAGCAATCTTTTAGGTCCAAAATTCCTATTGTCTAATAGGTCAATCTTACAGGAGTCGGTGCAGTGTGATGAATCATATCAGATTTTAATTTTATCCTCTAGAATATCCTTTAGTATGCTAAAGTACGTTTTCGTAACTATGTCTATAGGAGTATTTGTTAGTTTTAGGCTGTTTGCAGAAAACAAGAGATGCACAAGGAATGGTATACATTTTTCTGATACATCTATGAACCCCGTAACTCTTAAATATTGCTAGTGCTTCTGGGCAAGCATTACCCCATGTGTCAGAGTTTTGAGAGCTCTGTCATTTATGAAAGTAATAAAAGGTGAGCAATGATCAGGATTTTGTATTTTTTTACGGCCTTTTTGACAAACAACTATATTGTGTATTTTTTTTATAGAACAGGACCACAACTGCACCAGATTTATATTCACTCTTTATAAGTAATCTGTGGTGTACGTAGACCTCGGCCTACGTGTTATTCGGTTGCTGTTTACATTCGGAAGCTGGACAGATTGACCCTTACATGTTAACAGGGGCGATCCAACCATCATGACCTGACCGGTCAAATTTTTTGCCGCCGACAAAATTTGGGCGTGAGCTATGGTAACCATGATTAACATTGCGGATGATGTCACATTAATTATGGTTTTTAGGTCATATAGGGTGATAAAGGACTTTCCAGACTTTTAAGCAAAGCCCTTTATGTTGCTTTAAACTGGTAACCACGGAAACAAACGGTGTATTGTCCATGTGCCTTACCGAGATCTATATTGATATCACTGGCTGACGAACTGGAGAAAAACCCTTTTGCATGAGAAAAGTTCTAAGTCAAAATGAATTGTGTAATATGTCTGTGTTTTTGTTTGGCACTTTTTATA
The DNA here is from genome assembly GCA_032466195.1 of Katharina tunicata. Classification (NCBI taxonomy): domain Eukaryota; kingdom Metazoa; phylum Mollusca; class Polyplacophora; order Chitonida; family Mopaliidae; genus Katharina; species Katharina tunicata. Next base: position 23,083 of record JAVFBZ010041505.1, read on the forward strand.
GTCTTAGCAAATCTCCTAAAAAAAATCGGATAAAACCAAGACTGGTTGATTGGTGTTGAACGCCGTGCTCAAGGGTATTCCTTTGTATGACGGCGATGTCCTCGAACAGTGATGTGGGCACACTAACCCAACCATAACATGCGAAGTGTCTTACTCTGTTGCAAAATTAATGTACGTACCTTGCTAAGTAAAGACAGTGTGGATATCTTTAAACACGCCTTAGCCATAGGGCGACATAACCAAGACTAATTCCGACGAGTTTCACGTACAGCTGCCTATAGAAACAGGCTGAATAAAGTGTTGTGGCGGGCGGATGGAATCAGAATTGGGTCATTGTAAAACAATCTGCCATGATAATACCCGCAACGGCAAGCTCTGAAGGAATGAGATTTTCTTTCCATTTATATAACGTTTTATATAAGCTCTGTTAAAATTATGACAAACGTATAGATATAGAGACTAATTAAACGGAAATATATGCATTAAACTATTTTCTATTAAACGCAAATATAAAAAAGTGTCCATGCTAGACGGCTTACCTTATTATTGGTTACGAAACTCACATTCAAATGTTTCAACCTTTCGCGACTGTTCTGAAATCGGTATCAAAAAAATTCGGAAAAGCTGCGCCAATAATAAAACAGGTTGTAATCCAGATAAAGATGTGTTATAGTATAACCTCAACTTTAAATCGACATTAAAGTAAAGTAATTGTATTATCCAAAGATAACAGATTCCGGTTTATTTACTCGATGTAGCTTCAAGATTTTATTTTATTCTTCTTCTGTAGATTTTGTGTACAACCGTGATTACTTTATCGAGAAAAAATGAAGTTCCATGTGATCAACCGGAAACAAGGTAGATGTCTAGTTTGTCAGCCTTCAGTCAGTCAACATTGTTGTCTTATACAAGCTTGTTTGTCAAAAGCAGTCATTTCAATATCACTGTAATGTCTTGTGCAGACAAGGTCGCACCAACACCGTTATTGGGAACGGCGCGTTGTCTTAGGTAAAGAGATTTTCTATGTCTCCTTTTTTTTCTACACTGAAATAAAATAAAAAAAATCCGATAAACGTACTATTTAAGACAGAGGTTGTTAGACAACTATGATTAAAACGGAATAATAACAAAAAACGTCATCTGAAATATGAACCCGTTTAAATTTAAACCTGTCTTTTATGTTTCGGTTGCTTTACTTGGCTATCAACTACTGTCTGGAAATCCTTCAGAAAGGACTTAAATGCAATAAACTTTATCATAAGATACGCATTGTAAAATATACATGGGCAAGCTATATATATATTGTATAGCTCTCCCATTATCCTATATCAAATTGCATATAGATGAATACTTACATATGCGCTATAATATGTCAGAATGTCATAGTTTTTATATAAAACATCTGTTTAAGGAAGGATTAACAAGCAAATAAAAGGTCAGATAAAATGATATAGTTAACAACGTTTGTTTGTTTGATTGTGTTTTTACACTGTACTCAAAAATATTTCACCTATATGACGGCGTGCCAGCCCAATCGGTGAAGGAAACCGCTTTAAACGATGCTGGCAACATGCGTGACAGGACAAAACATTTACATAACATTAACAAAACAGGACACCACAACAGATCGGCATCATGTGTCCCTTAGCTCAGAGAGCACCAGGGCACAGGAGGCTCCTATCCAACCACCCGCGGAGACCCAAAATGTAAATTTATGTTTGAGGTCGATGTGCGGTCTTGGATGACTTGGATTCTTAGAAACTTCCAGAAAAAAACCCGACAGTTCGTCGATTTAACCAAGACGGATGACGATGAACTTCACGAACAGTAGCCCATAAAAATAGACTGTATAAAGCAATGTGTTGTGGCAAGAAACTGTAATCAGACTTGGGTAATATAAAAACCATCACCCTGAATGTAATCCCAATTGTCGGTCGTTCTTAATTAATGAGATTATCTTGTCATCTCAGCGGCGCCTACAGCCAAAATGTGAGTAACAACAGCCGCAATAAAATCGTAAAATCAGAAACGTAATTACATAAACATTCAATGTTTGAAAACATGCATTGATGACGTTTTCTTTTCGAGTAAGAAAAACACTGTGTCGAGTATCGGGTAATATAAATATATGTCGTAACCTGAACTGAATAAAGAAATGACAGGCTGTCGCACTGAATAATTTCTTTCAATTCTCGGTGAATTATGATTATTAAACTAGAAATAATGCATTAAAAAAATGAGGAGTCGATTTCAGTAAAAACAAAATATATTTATATTAACAGTAAAATAAATACAATCACCTACACCTTCACGTTGACATGTTACGTCCCAGTTATTACTTTAAAAAGGTTTGTATTACATATATAATTAGTGCTCAAATTGTAAAACTTTATTATCGGTCAAACAAATTGTTGGCGTTTATTTAGTTAATTTTCCCGTGATAAAACAAATTCGTACCGCGACTTGTAAGCAGCTAACGGGTTGGCACGGACTTAGCTTAATCATTTTAGACATTCATTTTTGTGCAACGTCAGCGACTGCTTTCAATGTGCCTGGAAGTTAGGGAAGTTAACACACCCAAAAAAGCATTGACTGGGACACATTTTTTTCTACTACGTTTAAGTAAATAAGACTGAACGGATTTGTATGGCCGTCTTGAAGCTCGTACACCAATGCGACTCCGGTGAGCTTCAATACCGTTATAACAGTCTAAGCTTCCTTCGAAAAACGTCAATAACTAACAGTTGGTCCTGCGTACACAGGTATACACTTTCTCACGCACGTATGTACGTTTGCACGCACACTCGTTCCTCGGTTCATGAAGTGACAAATGAAGGGAGTGATATTCACTTACCTAACAAGAGCGTGTAACGCCTTTAATTAGTCTGCTAATACAATATAGAGACAGATAAACGTGGATAAAAATAGAAAATGAATAAGAAAGAACAGAAGATTTTCAAGATAAGGTAGGGAAATAAATTTTATTTTCAATCAAAGCGAGTAGCACATTGTTATTACAAATATACACAACACAAAACACAATCAACTTAATTTAATTTGTTTTTGAAATTATATTCGTTATAAATGAATTAAACATTAAACATAATGTTACTTATATAAATATGGAGCATTTTTATGCCATATAAATATAAAACAGTTTATACTGAAATATATATTTGATATATTTGAAAATTCCAGAATTTCGTTCTTTAACTCTCAGATGGTCGTATTACATATATGAAGATATATTTGTGGGAGATTTGCATCACAGATAGCTTAGTTGGAAATAAAGTACAATAGTGTAAACTGTAAAGCTGTGTATCAGACGTTTAATGTCACGTAGATCCTTTGCCAGTGTAATTTCATTTGTAATACGATTCCATAGGATGGCTCCCTGATATCTCACAGAATTTAACCCGTGTGTTGTAGCATTCACTTTGGGTAGTACTAATATACGATTGGCCCGAAAGTTTTAACGTGTATCCAGTTACTGGTAATATAGTTTGAATGTACGGTGGATTAAGGTCATGTCCCATGGATATACTTGAATATATCTGCTGGGAGCTGTATCTGTCTATACGAGAGAAGAGTATAAAGGTCGGATTTGTTCAATTGGTTGTCATAGCATGATGTATAATTATTGTATGCATAGCGGAGACTTCTCTTTTGACATTTCTCCATTTTTGCTGTCAGACTTGTCACAGTGAAACCTCTCGAGCAGCATTACAGGAAACGAGACCGTATGAAGGTTTTCAATACTAAGACCTTGACAGTTTTGTTTAATAAATATGACATGCGTAATGTCATTCCTTTTTTACAGACGTTTGCCACATGGAGGCTGGAGTCGAACTGAAATGGAATCGAAATGACATGAACACCAAGTATAAGCTTTACTGAAGCCTAATTATGTGACGAATTTCATTATGTATTTTCCTGTCCTTATATCCAGCCTCTTAGAGAAAAGTATATACATTTCTAACAAGTGAACACTAATGTTGAGATAAACTGCAATGTTTTGTTTGGAAGCACAAATTTAAAAAATCTAAAAATGTTAAGCATTTTCTTAAATAACGTGCTGCCTAAATCTGCCTAACAGTATTTTTGACTTTTGTGTTCGCCATTTGAAGACTTAACACATATATGAATCAACCTAATTAAAGATAGTTTGATGGAGTTATCCACATCAGAGCCGATCTATTTTTCGCTCACTTACATGCCGTCACTATTTTGGTAGCCAAATCATATCCTGTTCTCTTCTTTATTACTCATATTATTGTTCTGTTTATTCTTTGTACTCGATGTCACTAAATATGGCCAGAGCTAAATAAAGTATTGAAATATTATGTGCTAATGTTTTATATTCGGTTCAAAAGAAATGTCATAAAGAAGATTTATTCTTGGTTTGTTTGGAACGAGCAACTACTGTGTTGTCGACGGTATATTTAAACTTACTTTAGCAAACATTAACAGATTATTTGTCAAACTGATGAACACTAACCGGGCGGTTATTTCGCTTGTCTTAAAAGTCTTTTTTGCGTACTGGGGTTGCAGGGGCTAACTTGGCATCAGAAGCGTATTTGTACGTTTTCATAATGGAGCTGATAATTAATCACAACCACATTTAAGTTCTGTGTGAATGTTATTAAGACTAAATACTCTAGGTTTTGCATTGATCAATATTTCCTTCTCGAAATTGGATGGTACATTTGACATTTGAACAACTGTTTTTAGATTGTATTTAAATAAGATTTTAACTAAAGAACTATTTCAGTTATGTTGGGTCATTCAACACAACCTAGAAGAAAGTGTGTAACGTTTTACCTGCGTAGAATTCAAGAGTTCGCAATCTGCATTTATTTTGTCCCCGAAAGTTTCTATACTCCTTGTTACCTTCGATTTCAAATAATTTTAGGCGAACATGATCTGGTTAGAGCGTGGTCAATTTTTATTGCCTAAACCGAGTTCACCAATGTTTACAGTGCAGTACCTCGCTTTATAATACTTCGCCCTCTAGATCCACATAGAGAGCCAACATGTTTGTTCTAAAGTGTCACGTAATTTGGGTATCATCAATCATTTGAAAGCTTTTATAAACAAAAAAACTCTATTAATCCTTTATAACTCACTTATTCATCCTTACATATCCTATGGAAATGTCTTATGGGGAAACACATATCAGTCTCATCTAAAGCCTCTTCAAATGCTCCAAAAACGAGCAGTTC
>JAVFBZ010041506.1:0-10610 GCA_032466195.1 Katharina tunicata
TATCTGATTTATTCAGTCTTGTGTAATCATAATCAACATTTGTTAATATGCTATCATATCAGGTATAGGAATTGATCGCGTTGTTGTTGATAATAAATTATGGGTAGAAATCTGCGAAGTTATTGTTTATTATTATTGCTGTGCAGAGAAACACTAAAGTGCTAAATAAATATATTTATTTATATAACCTGACCATGTGTAAAATCAAGCTCCTGCAAGCATTCAAGTTGAATACATGTAAATCTTCAGTTGACAATATTGTCTCAATTTATGTATAAATAAAACCACTTTAGTTTCAGAGCACATGTTCTTTGCCTTTTTCATCTCTCACACATGCAGAATGAACAAGTGGCCCAACCTCCCTTTGTTTTTTCTTTGCAAAAAATTATGTTTTTCTTGAGTGTAGGTTTGCACCTGGAACAAATCTACTTTTAAAAGTTTGTTTTTATTCATAAAGCTACCGTGAAGCAAAATTAGTACTGATGCTAAATGGATTGTTCATTTCATCTAAAGTTATCAATTAAAGAGGGTCTACCCATTTGTATTCACTTCGATGACAGACCTTGGATGTAATGACGAGGCATTTTGAATATAGTTGTGAACGTCATAGCGAGGCTGCTGAAGCTTGACCTGACTGATTAATCACCAATGAACTAATTTAAATTCTTTCACGTGACTTGATTCTTTTGTTGCATTGGTCATTTCTGCCTATTGTTATGTGAAATAGTTCTATTTTAGTTTTTCATTTTCTTTGCTGTTACCTGCTCTATGTCGATTTTTATTAGTGAGGAATGCACTTGGTGTCCTATAGGATCCGTTTATCTACATGCGATACAAATATTGCCTGCAGCGGTAGATATACCGCCAATGGCCTAAAAAATGGCCTGTCATTAAACTAAAGCCAATAATCAGAGGTGACGGACGGTACCGGAGATAGGCGAAGTTGAACTGGAATGAGGGTCTACCATGGCTTCCTTTTTAGAGGTGGTTGATAAATGAAAGACAGGTTTGTTTCATTCATATCAAAATGAATATAATCTTATTACACTCTGGTTAAGCATCCATAAGTAACTCATATGTAGATACCTATGAAAACAATGCATGATTTAAAAGTAGTAATTTCATTGGAAGTGTACAGATTTGTTTTTAAACTGCCGAAGATGAAATATAAAATGTGATTAAAAGTGTTAGATGATTGGAATAACGAGGAAGACTTGATTTCTATATTGCTGTGACATTGACGTTAGAATGAAAGCATGATAGAAACAATATCATTAAAGACTCCAGCATAAGATTATTATTAATATTATAGTATTTTTAATGCTGTACTTATTTGACTCTCATAATAATGCAATACAAACCAAAATGGTATAAAATAACACTTTAATGCACCCTTGCCAACATAGGAGGAGAAGAAAAGCACAGACGGGAAATCTTAGTCTCTTTTTTAGTACAACAATTGTTCTTCTTTCAGCAGATCAAAGTGTAAATGTTATTAACTCTCTTGTCCAATATAAAATTTTATTTTTTATTTTATTTTATGGTATACGTTTTTTTGCAGTAGACTTATCGTGAATTCAGGCATTTTAATTTTGAAAAGTGACTAACCAATTCTGCAACCTGTTCATTTTAAATACTGCCTATCATTTGATTGAAATAATTTTTGGGTTTTAACATCCGACACTTGTTCTAAAAGGATGAGATCTATTGATGAGAATGAGGTTTAAAAGAATGAAATGCGTCTTGTTGATTATACAGCTCTACTGAGAAAGAAATATTAAAAACAAGCATTCACAACTTTTATCTTTCAATATTTTAAATTTTCTTTTGTTAAACTGACTTGTTGTTTTTGCCAAGTTAAAGCCGTGTCTCACCCCATGAAATTCTTCTAATTAAGAAACAAATAAAGTTTCATTCCAACACACACGTCACATTGTGACCGGAGTTTTGCTTAATATTTTTAGGGAAAATAACAACTGAACTGTTTATTCTGTGTTTCCAAGCTACCAAGCTAATTGATTATTCAATGCCAGGGTTTGTTTTTGTTTTCTTGAAAAGATTCCAATTTTATAACTGTTTTTACTAGGGCCTAGAAAGTCCTGGTAAATCATATTTTGAACAAGGGCTATGGAAAATTTATAAAAATGTATTTGTTTGGTTTCCAAGACTCAACGATGACAATTAATTCTAGACAAGCATACACTTAGCTGAATTTTTGTTTAAGTTTCAAGCTGGGAGTCATTGCAATTTCACAACAAACATTAATAAGTATGGATTAACAACTTCTGTGTTTGTTTGGTTTGGATTATTGCACTGTTTTTGATGTCTATGTGACAGTAAACAACAAAATTTATACAAAACAATATGTTTGCGACACGCAAAATCGAAAAAATTAGAAGAAATAAACAGTAAAGAAATCGATTTTATTAAAAAAAAAAAATGTGTTCCTACGTTATTATATTATAGATGTACACTAACATAGGCTAATGAGGTAGGGACATTTAATTTTTTTAAATAAAATCGATTTATTTACATTTTTTCCAATTTTTCTCGATTGTGTGTCTTTCGCAAACAAAATAAACACGCAAAATGGTAAATTTTTAATAACATATTTTATTTACTATGCAACACATACCAGCCAGGTGACCATCATGTCTCTTGGTATCTTCTTTATCAAATTGCTATAAATTTATAAGTAATACTGGTCTAAAGTTGGATTTAAATTTCCACGAAATAAGTACTGATGCTCAGTTCCGTAAATAAAAACTGAAAGTCTTGGTAAAATAAATGTTGTAGAAAACCCAACCGAGGTAAACTTCCAGTGGTGACTTGTTATGAAGACAAGATCGGATTTATAAAAACTCGAAAGCTGTTTTCGTGATTCAGATCTGTAAGGCATAAACGACCCCTTAATAGCTTACGGCCGCCAGGGGGCGCTCTGTTTTCGAGGCAATCGAAACCCAAGAGTTCACTAACTGAGGCGCTAAATGTAGACGAAAACAGCATGGGGTTTTCTTGGGAAATTGGGATTATATTAATTGCTACCTCTTGTTCATTTTCCAATGGATATCTTCGATGTAAACAAAGCTGCAGCATGAAGGTAAGTTTTAATGTTAACGCTGTTTGGGACTGGTGAACTGATCCTTGTTTAAAAGTTAAAGGATGGGCATCTCTCCCATTTTGTAGTATAAGTTACACAGAGAACTTTGCCCATGTAAACAACTCCTGTTTTCAGTGATGCGCACCCAGTGATTTAATCGAGCTAGACGTCAGTAAGCATGGGTGACATATTGACGTCAAACAAAAGGAGGCCAGTAGTTGAAGTGAATTTAATTGGAAACTAAAAAGTCTTCCTTAATTGAATAGTGCCAGAAGTAACTCTCCTATGATATTTAATAATGTTTTATATTTTATTGAACTTTCTATAAAATGTAAAAAATTATTAAATATCATAGGAGAGTTACTTCTGGCACTATTAATTGTACTGACTGAATTCTAAGAAGTGTCCTATAGTCTGGACTCACTATAAGATGAGTCTAGAGTTGTATGGCCTAATAAATCAGACCTTAATATTACTTCTTTATGCAATATCACGGTCTGATTTTTTAGGCTGAAAAGTATTCAGTATGGAGTTGTCCCGGAAACTTGAGAGCTTTCAAATAGCAAGAAAATAAAACAAAAACGTAATTTTTAAGACTTACATGTATATGTACCTGACACAATTAATCTGTTGCGCTTGGCAAGCGACAACAGTATTATATATCCTAAATATAACATAGATTTGCTGTAGGGCCGTTTCGTAACCCACTAACTTTTGAAATGTTGTCTTGTCAAACGAATTTGTGCCAATATCAAGCTGTGGGTGTAGCGTGATGCCACTTTGTGGGCAATATAATCTGTGCCCTTGTTTTCGAAGCTGAACTACCCTAAATCCTGAACAAATTCGACCTCTAAGGGCACAAATTTTAGTAAATTTATTGAATGTTTTAGTGTGAATTGGAACTAAGACTTAAATTTCTGGTAATTTAAAGTCTGAACTTCATAAAAGCTTCAAAATTACATGTCTACACTTTTTACCCTATGCATAAAATGTAGTTTCATAAGTTGTAAAGGAGGTCGAATTTGTCGAGGATTTAGGGTATTTCTAGTACGACAAGAACAGCGGAGCTCTTACCTTGGGTTTGAGCTCCGGATTCCGTGAGCTTAGAAGTGTCTCTACTATTTATATTTAATAATTTCTGAATTTTCACTATTACATTAGTTGCAGAAATATCTGTCCAGTTTTTGAAGATTAATAATAAATAATATAAATAATTAGACATTTTTAAAAAACAACTACCATACTTTCATATTACCATCAATCTGTGTTCCATACTTCAGTGATTTACACTGCAGATAAACTATCTAGAAGTAATGAATTTTAAAAAAAATGAGGACGGCATTGAAATTATTACCAGAAAGGTAGTGACTGTTGTAATCAATTCTAAGACCTAATTTAGGAATTAAATTGTAGTTAGTTTAACTTTTAGTGGACTGTTATTGGTGGCCGAGAGTATTGTATTCACAAATTGGCTATGTCGCTACATTACTGCAATATGTGTCATGAATACATTCAATACATGCAAGAAAAGGTCTTTTCGTGGAACCAAACCATGAGTTATTAAAATAAGATTGAATTCTAATTATGTGTTTTGTATATTAGCTTAATGTTTTATTTCTTGCAGCTACTTTCAGTTGTAAGTTGCATTTATAAGGAAGCTGATTTTTCATGATGTCATATTTTAACTCCTGTAGTTGTTCAGTATTGTCTGTTGCCAGTTGTCATATATGCGTTTTTGCTGCTGATTGACAAGAGTTTCTCATGCCATTGTGCTTTCTGAGTCAGGCCTGTGTAGCAATGTTTTCATACATAAAAATTGGTTGTCTAAAAAGTGCATGATATTCTGCACTTGCTTCGTCATTGTTTTGCTTCTTAAAAAAATACTTAAACTAAAATGTGCATTTAGGAAAAAATAACTCAAAATTCCTTTTAAATGTCAAATTGTCAATACAAACCTCATGGATGAACTTACAAAATCTGTTTACCAAATTGAACACTTTGAACAATTTTGGATTACCTATAAATTGTCCTCCTATAATGAGCTTAGATAACCATAGGAAGACCTCAATCTTCCCAACAGCACAGGCTGGTGAGCTAAGGGGCATCAGGAAACCGGTTTGTTGTGATATCCCTGTTGTGAGGCCCATGTCCCATGTCATCCTTGTCTGTCGCCAGTGTTGTTAAAGGTGGTTTCTTTCCTTTACCCATTGTTCTGGCACCCCACCATAGGACTGAAGTACACCGTAACCTGATTAACGATTAACATTGTAAAACTTTACTCAATCAATCAATCAATCAGCATTGTTTTACTTCGTCATTATAATCACCAACACCCATTGGGCTGCCACTCTGTTGTGTTAAAGAACCAACTTTTGCAGGTTATCATGAACATTTTAGAGGACTGACATTTTATTGCCAGAATAAATTACAACACTTGCCTGCATAGTGTTAGCCAGAGGGTTGTCTTGGTGTCTTTGAGACACCCTGGAAGCCATGTGAGACACCCTATTTCAGTCAAATTTAACATGGGAAAGATAGGAACAATGTGAAATGAGGCACCCTGTTTCTCTGAAAAAAGTGATTTGAGACACCCTGTTTTTGAATTTCTGGCTTATACTATGCAGTTGCCTGCCTGTACAAGTTTGAAAGTTATTGATTTGTACTGCAGAGATGTACAATACATATATTGTTGAATTCTATTTTTTTCATTCCTTAAATCATACTGTCAAGGTGTTTCAGCATACATTTAAAGTGAAATTTCTGAAATACCCTAAATGCTCAACAAATTCGACCTCCATGGACACATGTTTCAAGTCATTTATTGAAAATATTAAAACTTATATTTTCTTGTAGCTTAAAGTATGAACTTCTTAAAAATACCAACAGTGTGTTTCTACACTACTCAACCTTTGCATAAAATGTAGTTTTATAAGTGGTAAATGAGGTCGAATTTGTTTAGCATTTAGGGTACATGTAGTCATGTATAATGTTTGTCCTCTTAAATGTTCCACTTCCTTGCATACATGAGATGCATAAATTCAGCAAACATTAACTGTAAAGATTATTCGTCAAATATATATACCCCTCCACCCTCAGGCATGTCAGGGTACGCTTATATAAAGAGTAACTGGCTTTTATCAAATCTTGCCTATGGCCTTGTGACTTTCTAATAAAAACTAACTCAGTAATTAAACACTTTTTCTAAAGAAATAGTTGAAAAACTTGTTATAGTAAATATATATCAGATCGGTTAAATATGCGCTTGTAGTCTGAATTGAAGGTACAAAAATAACATGCAAATCAAAATTTTAAAAAGACCGCATGGTTCTTCTTTTTTTTTTTTGTGTTTAACATTTAACAGATATTGTTATGTATTTAATAAGCTATTATTTGTTACAATGTATTCACAGGGATGTCATGTGCCGTGGTTACAGGACTTTCAAAGTTTAAATAAACTTTAATAGTACTGGTATAGCAGATGAAATAGTTAAAATTCAGTTGTACTACGTTAACAAAAATATAAGGCCATCCTTAAAAAAATGTTGGTTGGGCGTAACCCGACCCTACCCTACAAAATAGGGTGGGTAGGTAGGCTTTTTCTCTTTCTCTGAAGAATTACCCAAATACATGTAGACCCCAGCCAATAGATCCCAATAGATAATAAAACATAACAAAATGCTAAATTATGCTCACATGTTTTGTGTATTTTATGTCTTGTATTACTTCAACGTGTGCCGATTTGTTGTGGTGGTGTCCAGTTTATGCTATGTAAATGTTTTGTCCTGTTTGCATGGTGCCGGCCTTGATTACAGTGGTGTCCTTCACGGATTGGGGTGGCACACAGTCATAAGTTAAATCACCTTTAGTAAGTCGTAAAACCACAATCAAACAAACTTCAACTTGCAAATCCGAAGTATAATCTGGACATCTGGGCTGGGTTGCTCAAAAGATAATACAGGTTTAAGTTCATAACGTCACAAAAAAAGTACATTATGACGTGACGTCGTACAACAATAGTTCAAAGTTAACACTGTTTGAGCAACGGGCCCCAGCATTGCTGAAACAGAGCCATGCTTAATATCAGCATACATGTACATTTAAGCTTGTTTGATTTTGTCACGGGACATTCTTGTTTGCTACACATATTTAGTAGCAATTTCAGCTCAAGTTTTCATCTCTTCTAACCAAGGATTTTATTCCAAGCTACCCTGCAATACAGTAAGACCGCTGGATGTGGCGTAAAACACCAATCAATCAATCAATCAATCAATCAATTAAGGAATCTTTGAGTATTCAGCTTGGAATAGAATCATTAGCTTGTGCTAACAATGAACAATACAATACATGTAATTTACAACTGACTGATCGTGTATGTTTTCTGTTTTAGGAAGACCTTGACTGTCAGGTGAAGTACATTGGCCCATGTAAGTTAATTTCATTAGAAACTTTTTCATTTAAAAATATAAAAAGCTCCAACATTTGCAGCAGGATTTTCTGTTCTGTGAATTTCTTATTGGGATCAGTTGCCACTTGACAAGAGGGCTTCTTTTGCCCTGATTCTCTATGAACCTTGCCGTGTCTTGGTGCCTTATGAGCTTAAAGGGCAACACAAAGATTGAAGTGTATGATATCTTGCACTGTTTAAACTGGGCATTACCAAGTTTTGTACTTTACACAAACACCACGGGGAGCCTCCTGTTCCCTGGTGCTCTCTGAGCTAAGGAGCATCAGGAAGCAGATTTGTTGTAGTGTTTTTGGTTCTGAAAATGTATCGTGGCGTCTTGTGTTGCCAGCATCGTTTAGGGTGATTTCCTCCCCCGATTTGGCTGACTCTCCCATATATGAGTGAAATAATTTTAACTACGGCGTAAAACCCCAATCAAATAAACAAACAGTGTTAAGTTAACGATTGTTATCGAGCGTCTCACATTTATTGCCTCAGTTTCTTTCAAGGATGTTTAAGTTTACATAATATATTATTAGACAATAAAAACCTTTATACTCTTACCGAATATTATACCAGAATATTAGATCTTCAGTTACATTTAGCTATTGATAACGTGTTTGCCCACAGACATTTTTTTTATTAGAAAATTAGTTTGATCAAAGCTTTATAGGGCTTATTACCAACTTGTAAGCTTTATGACGAAATACGGAGCATGATCAATGTTGCTTCTCAATATCATGGTCACTTCCGTTTGGATTTTTGAAGGGTAATTTATTAACTAAAAACATTGTTGCATGGAAAGTGTTGTTTCATGCACCAATGGCCTTGACATAAACAAACAGTTTCCTTCAATAACGTTATGACACATAGCACTGCACCACTCCTATCCATTTGAAAATGATAGCATATGAGAGTGCTTTCTCTCTTACATGCATAATGAATGAGAATTTCACACACTGTTAAGTTGACCAGTTAACTGAACAATCTCCGGATCCCCCAAGCTTACAAGTTCTTTCATAAGTCAGATAATGACAGGTTTTGACAGATAAAATAAACAATCCCCATAATTTCTTATTTTCAAGATTATTAAATTTTGGAATTTGTTGTTTTGTAATTTTACCAGTTATTAAATTGTGCTTGTAATAATATAAAATTAATACAAGTATACTGTAATAAACAGTTTTCTGGAATAAATTTAAAAAATCTTCAAAATTACAAAATGAGGTTTATTGAATTCAATATTGAAAAATTCATATTAATATTGGAAATGAACCCGCACACTGATACATACACTGGCAATGTAAACTTGAAGTCGTCATATATGTGAAATACTCCTGAGTTAGATGTTCAATACCAATCAAACAAACAAACAAACAATCAAAATTGAGAATTGAGGGGTTTTTTTTTTGCTTCTTTATGCACCAAAGACGCTCTGTTCATGAAGACACCTGCAATGGTTTAAATTCCAAACTAGTCACGAACAGTGATAACAAATGACCCAAAAAGTAAATTATGGGTGGTGCGATCATATGATACCCATAAACACACTGTATTGCCGGTATTGTTTGGGAATTGGATAGAATTTCCGACTATTTCATTAACCAAAGAGGTATATAACCTACTTAAAGGCTTGTGTAAAAGTCTGTGTAAAAAAAGTCTATGTAAACAAATTTCTAACCAGTACTGAATGCGAGATTTCTTTAACCTGATTTTTTTTGATCCAGAAAATTCTGTCTTTGTTCACCATAGCAACGCATGTTACTAAGTTACATTCACAGGTACATGTATAGAGAATGTAACTGTTACGTATACATGTATGTAAATTGTCAGTCTAATTTTTTCAATCATGTTAACATGTTACCTGACCTTATTATTACTGTCAGCTTGCCTTCTAGCCCGCTATAATCTCTGGTAATGTTATCATTTGCAATCCCTCTCATTTCTTTTGAAACTACCATGGGATCACAAAAATAAATACTTAACTGGTTATTAAAACTCTAATGCCCATAACATATGGGTCTAATCAGTGGCTAATTTATTCAGAGACAACATCATTCTTCTAAAAGAAATAAATTTATCTGCCATATTCTACAGTCCCCTGCTCCCTGGCATCATTTCAATCCCTAGTTTCCTGATTTTAGATACCCTAAATCCTCAACAAATTCGACCTCTAAGGGCACAAACTTTAAGTAATTTATTTAATGTTTAAGTGTGAATTTGGAACTAAAACTTACATTTTCTGGTAATTTAAAGTCTGAACTTCATAAAAAATTCAATATTGCATGTTTACACTTCTTACCCTTTCCATAAAATGTAGTTTTATAAGTTGTAAATGGGGTCGAATTTGTTGATCATGTAGGGTAATTGCTGTCAGTCTGCCACCTCGCCATCTAGCTAAACACTGGTCACATAACCCACTAGTGACAGAAAAGAAAAAACTCACTGTGGGATTAAGCGAAGCTTATCTAATTCCTGCAACACTAACGATAGCTTGTGTTGACAGCTGTCTCTGATATTCATAACCATTAGTTATGATGATTAAAAGGTTTAAAATTCTTAAATGTCCACTGGGTGTAATTAGTAACCCTGTAATGTGTGAATAACGTAATTTACACAAGATGAAATAAATCAAACTAAAGATGGAATATATAATTATTGTTTATTTGCATTATGTATATAACTTATCCTAAATCCTCAACAAATTTGACCTAAAGGGCACATGTTTTAATAATTTATGTATTTTTTTTTAATGTTTGGAACTAAATCTTGTATCATCTGGTAGTTTCTAGTTAAAACTTCTTAAAAATTATCAAGGTTCTGTTTCTACACTTCCTAGCCGTTGCATAACATGTACGTGTAGTTTGTTAAGCTAAGAACATGTCGACCTTGCCATCAATCACAACTCATCTAAACGCAACCACCAGCATCTCACTGCATTTCGCTGCAACTAAATGAACGCCGATCTCAGTCGACATGTTCGTCCTTACGACTGGATACAATTAGTTGCAGTTGATCGCAAGCGAGTTGAGCTTGTTCTACTTTTCTGCAACTCGCTGCGTACAG
>JAVFBZ010041539.1:0-10609 GCA_032466195.1 Katharina tunicata
TCTGTTGTGTGGGTAAATCTGCTATGTAGCCAACTCTGTACACAATGCGAGCAAATCAGCCTGGACGAATGCAATTTATTCAAGGCAACAAGCCGATATAGTCACATAAAATGCACAAGTTAGTCGAAATGCACAGTTAGAATGTCTTCAAGCGACATAGCATAAAGCATTTACACACATGGACTTTTGGCGGCGGTCCCCTTCCATAAAAACCACCTACGAACTCCACTGTCAGATCCACAGCTAGGGTCGAGAGGGTTAAAGTCGTGAATGGGAACCAATATGAATTATTATAAGCAAATATATTTAGTGTAAAGGTTTTAATTATGGTGCCTATGTCTATTGTCAGTGTTGTTGAAGGTGGTTGCCTTCGCTCATTGGGCTAGCATATCGTAATATGAGTGAAATAACCTTAAAGAAAAAAAAACAGTTAAACAAGTTATTTAATATCTATAATCTGATCTTGTTTAGCACTGAGATGGAAGGCAACGGTCTACGAGTGGTAAAATATTACCCATACAAACCATAGTCATTTAGCGTTATGACAACAAATCGACTTCCTAGTGCAACTTGCATGTAGCTCCAAGCACCAAGGCCCATGAAGCTCCCACCCACGTGACCACCAGCCGTGGTAAAAGGACGAACATGTTACAATTTGTGACCAATGCGTTAAGCAACGTATAATTGGTTTTACAAGTAATAATGACACACCGAAGGGGACAATCGTCAATGTTAACCAGGCGACGTTTCTGTCAAAAATGAAATGCAATAAAGAAATGTGCATTTCCTTAGTATCGAAGCATATTGTGGTGTACAATTTTGTAACCCTTCATTTTAGACGGTTTTCAACACTATGGTAGTGTCTGATCATCAAATATTCGGAGCCAAAAATAAATGGTTGAGCCTGTCGACACAAACAATTTGTATGAAAACTATTAGGATTGAGTAGATAGATTCACCGGTCCTCTCCACGTCATATTTATGGCTTAAATGATGGCCCATTTTTTTCACAGGGAAGATTGATTTTCTCTGAGTAAATATTGACACGCTAAATGATATCAGGAGAAGCGACTATTTTGACTTGTGACGAAGGGCCTTAACTTCTCAAGCACTGGTTTGGCTTGAGGTTCTTCTGTTAATTGGATAGTTTAGTTTGATGGCCAGGGACAACTTTTCCGATACCACCTCAGTTTACTCGACAGTTGTATAAACGTGCGTTTGTAGAGAAACAGCTCTTCCCAGCCTTTTCAATTAGCTAATCATCCCGTTGGCAACAAACCCATCTAAAACAAGATTGTCTCGCGTCTAGTATTGACCGGATTTGAGGAATTTATTCCGAATATTTTGTCATTGAGTCGGCGGTCCAAGGATATTTTATCAACTCTCCGCTGTCCTGCAAGCATCGCTGCCATGTACCGAACGCCCGTTTGAATAAATCTATATAGCTTAACTCAAATGGATTAATCTGCAACACTACCAAAGTTTAAAATAAGAATGAGCCTAACCGAGCGATATGACTCGGTTTGTATGGGTTCACCGGTATTGCACCAGTTCCCTCTTTCTCATTGGTAAAAAATATCAGGTTTTACATTTTCAATTATTTTTATCTTTGTTTGATTGGGTTTTTATGCCATACTTAAGGTTATTTCGCTCATGTGACAGCATTCCAGACCTGTGGATGAAAGAAACTACCATCAACAAATCTTAATTGTCAATTAATACTGAAAGTGTGACGGTTCAGAAGTCACTTCATTGTGTATTAATATGTAACTTTAGTTTATTCAAACATTATCATATGTTGGGTTTTCTCCGTTACAACACTTTTGCCTAGAGGTACATTCAGCGCGATCGATGGATTGCTTGGCGAAAGAAAGGAGGATATTCTTACCAACGGTATTGCTCTGAACCAGGCTTAAGTAAAACAAATCTATGGGATTTGAGGGTCTTAAGTCTGAAAAAACGGTTTTGTTGTATGTCTCAAGACGGTTCACGCCAAAATAAACTGAGTTAAACTGCAAAATCTTTGTTGGAAAGTCAATGTCTCTGATCTTGCAGGGTCCGCTCAGAAATAGTCAGTGACGGGCTTGAATCATGGTATTAGTTCGCTCTTTATTAAGGTGCGGTTATATTAGGCAACCATTATAATAATCCACTTATCTCCTATTATAGCATCTGCCATGCTACAGAGTGATGTCAATTGATTGGTCTCTTCATTTCCTTTTTTCTTCCACTAAACTCCAATACTATACAATGCTGCATGTACCAACGTGTGTCACTAAAGACTATCTTGAATACAATGGTATACGTATCGCATATTTGATAGAATTTTTGATCTACAGGCTGATATGGTCGAATCGGAAAGACCGAGTGAATTTAACTTGTACGCTGACAATGGATTTACCATTTCTTTTCTTATTCTTTTTTTTTTTTTGTTTATTAGGTCTCTGGGCAAGAATAACTCACAGTCGCACCTTGGAAATGGCAGCAATATCGAGAAGTTTTCGCTACCACACAAACACAAAATGCAATAATATGTCATTTTTAACCATTGTCTACCCATTTCCAGAGGTAAAAAGTATTGTCAAAAACTTTATTAACAGGTTCTAATTCGCATTGTTAGTCCAATTCAACATCTCAAGCGTTTAGTACAAGGCAATCCTTTGCGATTTGGCTGGAACAAATTAGAATTCCTTTTGAGGTTGTAACATGACAAATTGACAACTGTTGTTGTTATCATATCATTCTGGACCGAAGTCTAAGCTGCTTACTTCTCGATATTTGAACTCCTCTAGCATCTAACATTGTCCGAATCCCGTTTAATCTTATAAACGATCAATGAAATGAAGCGTAAGGTTTTCTTTGTTCTCCGCAGTGTATTCATTTCTCAAACTAAGGTGTCTATTCCACTCCACAGCGGCTGATTGTTTTAAATGTACATGAATTAGCTTACCTGATAAACTCTACCAAATGATATGAAAGAATACAGTCATATAGCAAACGAATCATAAAAACAGGTTTATAATATCACCAAAAGAAGTGTTGACAGGAGATATATGACCCTTCTAGCTTCAACTTACTTTTGTAAAGCCCAAAGTTATTGTTCTTCGGGAGTAACTTTTTTTTAGTCCAGGGATTGTTGCTCGGTTGGCTTCTTTGTAGTTGCGGTTAAATAGATCTCCTCTTTCTTGCATTGTGTAATTGAAGGAGTCTTCGATTGTTGAAAACGCTAAGCGTGACAGAGGAATTTTAGATTGTGAGCCATCTGTGGATCAATGAACATGTTTTCGGGAGTCATAAATATCTGGTAACTCCCTCTACATGGACGTCGGTGATTTGAACTAGATTTAGGGGTAGAAGTAACAGTGGATAGTGTGACGTATGGGAAGGTTTTGTGTTCAACGCAAAAAAATGACGATTGTCAACTTACATTGAATAGTAGCCAATACGTTAGGAACAAAGCTGTGCATTTCGAATTTGATTGGACAACTGTATGTTCAATTCAGGTTCTGCAATTTACGCCTTCTGTGTATGTTTTAATACAGCTATAAATCTACGAGGATAGTGCAAAAAGGAAGCTACATGTGGGTCCTAAACTATGAAGACACAAAGACTATTACCAACTTGTTTCTAGATATTTTGTTAGTTGTTTTAGAATAACATAAAATATTACGGATAAACAACTTTTGGTATATTTTCGAAGTTATTTATCCATCATATCTTATGTTATTCTAAGCGTCTCGACTTCTATATGCCTCTTAAAGAAAATAATATTTTAATCCAACCGCCTGTTGAGGTATGAACACTTGGTTTAATGAAATTACAGAAGGCTACAGTTATCAGCATATGGAATAGTGTCACAGAAAAACTGTACCTACTACTTCATGCACGATGGGATACAACCGTCTCGTACTTTGTTTTAAAGAAATATCACAAAGAGCTTCAGTTTTAGAATATCTAATTGCACGAAAGTTAAATGAAATCATTTACTACAGCTAACATGTATGTGTTTTGATTTTTGAATTAATAACGTCGTAGGCTATATATTTTTGTATAACTTAATGCAGTTTTTTGTGATCTGTTCCATAATACGTTTTTCAGTTGATACCAATCTCAAGCAATGAAAAACCTTCTTGTATGTTTTAAAGATACAGTCCTACCTTCTTACATTGATATTACGGTTTCGACAAAAATTTTAGCATAAATTTTACGAAATGTCCCTCATAATAACAAATTATTGGAAAAAGAGGGCTGTAAATTTTACGAAATGTCCCTCCTAATAACAGTGTATTGGAAATATAGGGTTATCTTGTAAGTTTTTAATTTTGTTGTATTGTACATTTTAATTGTTTTAGCATATTGTAGCCAATCAATAAGTGTTCAATAGAATGACCAACATAATAAAGTGGCGGCAGAGGTATACATGTAGGTCCCATCCTCAAACCTTGGCAACGGTTTCATGGACTTAACGATGGTCAAGAAAGTTTGGTTCAATCGCCAGCAATGTCGAACAGGTCACATAGGTGAGTGTAGAACTGTCATTTGGTAAATCTTCTTTAAGAGGCACATAGAAGTCGAGTCATTTAAAATAATATAAGATATTTTGGATGTTCAATTGTTGGTATAGTTTTGTCGCAACGTTTCGGCCTACATGCTAAGACCGTTTTCAAGAAAAGAATATCCATAATATCGTATGTTATTCTAACATCTGTAAAGACAATAAGTTTAGCAGAATAGTTGGTGACTTTACTACGGTGACGTTAGACGATATGAATTTCCCAGTCACCCATAAAAGCTTACCAAACAGATGTAATAAATCCATCTAACAGAGCCTTGAGAAGCTATTTCAAAACACCTTACCATAAAGACATTAGTTTGGTATGATTACGTCGCCTGTTGGCTGTGATGGAGACCCATTTGTCCTCGGCCTAATCCACAATTTACAACTTTTGTGAATGACCCTATCTGCGTCGACCATAAAGCGGAAACGTAATACCCTTTACTACTCAGTATCAACACAGACTCATGTTAAAAACCTGCGCAAGATTGAAATGTCAAGACGGCAACAATGGTCCACTGCCCACGGTTTACAACCAGAATTTTAGTAAACAGTCACTGAACCTAATCATCTTGATATACATTGTATATATGTTACTGTGTACCATCTGTAGTGCTAACGCACACTAGGCTTACATATTGTCATTATTTAATAATCGATATTGTGAAAGAGAAACGGAAATTTCAAACTCAGCCAATTATTCTGATATTTATTCTGATAATTGGCTAACTAAAAATACATTTTTGACAACTTCCGCTTATGATTGTATAAAAGCAATGTTCTTTTGGGGTAGTTATTGCACACGTTATAGAATACGTTTGGAACAACCGATTATACGTTGCTAAGCGTTTAATTCTAAGTATATCTTGTGAGGTAATATGAACTGTATATGCAAGTCTGTCGCACTACCGTCTAAACTACATAGGCGTAGGTACAGACCCGAGATACATCGTCATATCCGCATAAAACCTCGAAAAATGACCCCCATATACGCTTCAGAAAGAACCAGGCAATCTGCCAACCCAAGGCGAATGCTGTTGACACAAATTGATTAAATGCACATTATCGGGAGACGACCCAAATTGGATAACCATTTGGCTCGGGGCATTGCACATTACAAGATACGATGTAAACAACTACTTTTGCTATCGAAATCAAAGATATATTTGTTTGATATTTTACTCGTAAGATACAAGCATACAGAAGAACTGGCAGTAGTTATTTGTGTTCATGTGTGGTTTTGTAAGTCACTAAATCGTCATGAAGATATTGGGCAAATGTTTAACATGAAGCAGTTTTGATGCTATCAAAATACACTTATGGGTATTACGTTTCGACTTAATATTCGACGCAGATAGGGTCATTCAAAAACGTTGTCAAATGTGGATTAGATTGAAGACAAATGCGTCTCCATGACTGCTTACAGGCGACGTAATCATACCTAAGTACTGCCGTAATGGTAACACGTTTTGGAATAATTTCTCTAGCCTCTGTGATTAGAAGGATTGATTACCATTAATGTCGCCAACTTTTCAGCTTCACGTATTCTGATAACAGTTTACATAGGTTTTTCTATGCTATCAGTGTATTTGTATTGTAATTAAAGTCCCACATTCCAAGAACAATATACTACGTGGCCACCTGAGTCTGTTTTCTTGTCTTGACACATACTGATTGACTGGAAGGGCTTCCCTGGTGATAGTTCTACATAGTCACCTGTATGAAGGACCTGTTTGACACCATTGCTAGTTATGTAGTCACCAAATACATTAAGAGAGTCGTTTTGTATCCCAAAATATAAAACAAACTCATATAATGCCCCTGTTTGTACTGGGATAGCTCATGAACCAAGTACATAGACAACTTAAACTTTAAATTCAATAATTCTCCATGATATTAAAGTGTATGCGGGTGGGGCGGGAGGTTAGATGCCACAAAACAAAATGGTAGAGGAATTATTGCATCATGAAGTAATCAGCTACTGTGGTTTGGTTTGTTTGTCAGGTTATAACCTCAAGTGGAATTCTAATTTGTTCCAGCCCAATAGCAAATGACTGCAGTGTGGCAAACACTTCAGATGATGTAGAATTGAGCTTATAACGTGAATTGGAACTTGTCAATTAACGATGTTGCAATACTTGTACCCCTGGAAATGGTAGCTCTATTGTAAGCAATGGCCGGTTATTGCATTTTGTGTTTGTATGGAAGAGAAAACTTCTCTACATTGCTGCCATTTTTAAGGTGCGAATGTGAGTTTATTCTTGCCCAGAGGCTTAACCTGATAAACAAGAAGAAGAGAGAAATTGAAATCCATTGTCAGCGTGCAAATTAGATTCACTTGGCTTTTCTGAATTTGCCATCTCAACTTGCAGATGACAACCGTACAATATCGGTGAAAAAAAGGGATAAAAATAATTCTATCAAATATGCGTATATGGTGGTCTTCATGCAAGCACACACGTTGACGTCATCGTTTAACAAACTTGGAGTTTATAGAAATAAATTTTAAACAGGACAGAGAGAGAACATAAATTGGTCTTCTTGGCAGTCATGAGGCAATGCCGTACTACCAGACAACTGGCTCATCGAGTCGAGTTCGAAAATAAACTCATCAAGGGCTGGTTAATATTTGAAATATGATTTATTGCCCGTTTTATGATTACCCCGTATAAATGATTACGAAGATATGTTCGCCTGACAAATCTGTGACTAATCTACCACAGATTAAATCCCGTCTCTGATTAAACAACCGATGTATTCAGTTTTGAAGACAATTGAAATATAACTACGAACATAATAGGCTCTCGTGTCAAATGCCTATATCCAACGCAGTACATATTGTGTTTAATAGTTGCTCAATGCGAAGTCTTATCACTTAGTATTTCAGTGAACCTGGCCTTGTAGTATAAAGTCACATATGCAACCAAACATTATGAATTTTGTGTTATCACATAATCATATGAGTTATAGACAGTTATTCCCAATTAGCTTAAGTTATGGGCTTTCCGTTAATTTCAACCTTATATTGGTAGATTAAGTGAAAGTTTAGTAATAACAGAAGAACTAAAACCTGAAAAATTTGGCAGAATATTATTGTGAGAAGGTGTAAATTTTCTCATTCACATCTGTGTCATGCTTTGCTGTACAGACGTTAATGTGGGTCAAAGGTTACACAATTCTAAATTTTGACTATATCTTAAATATACGGTCACGACATCAAAAGCTTTGCTGGTACATATATGAGGAAAAATATAGAAACCCCTTAAACCACCTACGAATTCCACTGTCAGATCCACAGCTAAGGTCGAGAGGGCTAAGGTTGTGAATGGGACTCAATGTGTATTATTATAAGCAAATATATTTAGTGGAAACGAATTATGGTGCCTACGTCTATTGTCAGTGTTGTTGAAGGGGGTTTCCCTTGGGCTAGCATATCGTCATATGAGCGAAATAACCGTAAAGAAAAAAACCCAGTCGAACAATTTTATTTAATATCTATAATCTGATTTTGTTCAGCAATGAGATGGAAGGCAACGGTCTACCAGTGGACAAATATTACCCATACAAACCTAGTCATATAGCGTTACGACAACAAATCGGCTTCCTAGTGCAACTTACATGTAGCTCCAAGCACCAAGGCCCATGAAGCTCCCACACACGTGACCCCCTGCCGTGGTAAAAGGACGAATATGTAATAATTTGTGACCAATGCGTTAAGCAAAGTATAACTGGTTTTACAAGTAATTAGGACACCCCGAAGTGGACAACCGTCAATGTTAACCAGGTGACGTTTCTGTCAAATGAAATGCAATAACGAAAAGCATGTGAATTTCCTTAGTATCGAAGCGTCTTGTGGTGTACAATTTTGTTCACCTTCATTTAAGACAAATATCGTTGCGTCAGAACACAGACAACACCATGTAAATGGTAGTGTCTGATCATCAAATATTCAGAGCCAAAAATAAATGGTTGAGCCTGTCGACACAAACAATTTGTATGAAAACTATTAGGATTGAGTAGATAGATTCACCGGTCCTCTCTAAGTCATGTTTATGGCTTAAATGATGGCCCATTTTTTCACAGGGATGATTGATTTTCTCTGAGTAAATATTGATACGCTAAATGATATCAGAAGGAGAGTCTATAATGACTTGTGACGAAGGGCCTTAGCTTCTCAAGCCCTGGTTTGGTTTGAGGTTCTACTGTTAATTGGATAGTTAAGTTGATGGCCAGGGACTACTTTTCCAATACCCCCTCAGTTTACCCGAATGTTGTATAAACGTGCGTTTGTAGAGAAACAGCTCTTCCCAGCCTGTTCTATTAGTTAATCACCCCGTTGGCAACAAACTCATCTAAAACAAGATTGTCTCGCGCCTAGTATTGACTGGATTTGGAGAATTTAATCCGAATATTCTGTCGTTGAGTCTGCAGTCCAAGGATATTTTATCGACTCTCCGCTGTCCTGCAAACATCACTGTCATGTACAGAACGCCCGTTTGAATAAATCTATATAGCTTAACTCAAATGGATTAATCTGCAACACTACCAAATCTTAAAATAAGAAAGGGCTTAAGCGAGCGATATGACTCGGCTTATATGGGTAATATTTTCACCGGTATTGGGCCAGTTCCCTCTTTCTCATTAGTATACAATATCAGGTTATACATTTTCAATTATTTTTATCTTTGTTTGATTGGGTTTTTATACCGTAATTAAGGTTATTTCGCTCATGTGACGGCGTTCCAACCCAGTGGGTGAAAAAAACTACCTTCAACAAATTTTAATTGTCAATTAATACTGAAAGTGTGACGGTTCAGAAGTCGCTTCATTGTGTTTTAATATGTAACTTTAATTTATTCAAAAATTATCATATGTTGGGTTTTCTCCGTTACAACACTTTTGCCTCACATTCAACTCCACAGGTAGAGGGATCGATGGATTGCTTGGCGAAAGAAGGGCATATTCTGGTCAGTGGTGTTGCCCTGAACCAGGCTTAAGGAAAAAATCTATGGGATTTGAGGGTCTTAAGTATGAGGGAACCGGTATTGTTGTATATTTCAAAAATGACTATAATAAACCATAGTAAACTGAGATAAACTGCAACATCTTTGTTCGAAAGTCAATGCCTCTTATCTTGCAAGATCCGCTCAGAAATAGTCAGTGACGGGCTTGAATCATGGTATTATTTCGCTCTTTATTAATGTGTGGTTATATCAGGCAACCATTATAATAAGCCATTATCTGCTATTATAGCATCTGCCATGCTATAGTGTGATGTCAATCAATTGGTCTCTTCATTTCCTTTTTTTCTTTTCTTTTTTTTTTTTGATGTCGTAACATGACAAACTGACAACTATCGTTATCATATTATTTTGGACCGAAATCTAACTAGCTGCTTACTTCTCGATACTTGAATTCCTCTAGCACCTAACATTGTGGCATCCGAACCCCGTTTAATCTTATAGACAATCAATGAAATGAAGCGTTAGGTTTTCTTTTTCCTCCACGGTGTCTTTATTTCTCAAACTAAGGTGTCCATTCCACTCCACAGCGGCTGATTGTTGTAAATGTTCATGAATAAGCTTACCTGGTAAAATCTACCAAATGATACGAAAGAATACATATAGCAAACGAATCTTAAAAACACAGGTTTATAATACCACCAACAGAAGTGTTGACAAAAGATCTATGTTCCTTTTAACTACAAGATACTTTTGTAAAAGCTCCAACTTATTGTTCTTTTCGAGTAGTTAATGTATTAATTCTTTATAGTTTCTGAAAGACTTTTTTATTCCAGAGATTGTTGCTCGGTTGACTTCTTTGTAGTTGCGGTTAAATGGATTTCCTTTTTCTTGCATTGTGTTATTGTAGGAGTCTTCGATTGTTAAAAACGCTAAGCGTGACAGAGGAACTCTAGAATGTGAGCCATATGGGGATCAATGAACATGTTTTAGAGAGTCATAAAATATCTGGTAACTCCCTTTACATGGATGTCGGGGATTTGACCTAGTTTTAGGGGTAGAAGTAACAGCGCATAGTGTGATGTATGGGAAG